>LR549190.1:0-12988 GCA_900536415.3 Caenorhabditis sp. 38 MB-2015 | reverse complement strand
AATCATGGCCACAATCAGTTGTCAAAATGATATGTTCACCGTGGATTGCTCCCCAAATGGAACATTCAACTCATTGACACTCTTCGAACAGACGGCCAAAATCGAGAAAAAGTGTGAAGTAGAGTGTGGATCAACAAGAACGAAGTTCGAAATCACCGGAACACTCAAATACACCGGATCTGTATGGACATCACTCAATCGAATTATACAAGGAGGTTCAACGATCTATGGAGAAATCAATTTTCCTGATACCAGCCACATTCTCGATTGTTACTTCGGATACATGAAGGAACTATTGATGGTAATAATTGGCATCGGAATACTCATATTGATCATTTATGCAATACTCGCCAAATCTGCAACAACAATTTTCACAACAATCATTCGGGTTTCGATAAGAATTGTTTTGTTGCCATTCAAGATTGCTGCCCGGATTTTTCGCCTGTTGCGGGAGCCTCGAACTCGACCAACCCACATCGAACTCAAAACACACACCATGTGATTTGAGTCTACATCAACCATCCTGCCAAATCAACATCATCATTCTGCTCAATCACCATCAAATTGCCCAACCAACATCAAAATGCCGTCGAAATCATTCATCAAGCCGGGGAATGTCGAATATCCATCGACCAAAATCTTTCTTTCCGGTTCAAAGGGCATATTTTTGCAGCCGAAATCTTATCTTTTTAATAATGTTTTCATCCTTTTCTGCCCCCACATTTTACACTTTCCCTTAGTATATAAAGGAAAGTCCCCGCCCCAATTGCACATATACTTTTCTTTGTATTTCTTGTATTTGTCACTTTTATCATCATAAAGACATTCTATTTTACACTGGTGGAAACACTTTAGTTCTGCAAAAAAAACAGTTGATATGCTTGTAAAGAAGACTACAACTCACTGTAATAACACATATTAGTCGAATAGTATTCGAATTCTTCAGGAAATGTATCAACTCCTCCACAAAATTGTCCCTCTTCACATTTTTCATTGTCGGTGCATTCTTTCTTTTTGCTATAGGCTGAAAATATTTTACATAGTAGACTGAAGAACATCAATTGTATTTTCACTCTATCTTAAAACTCACAAACTGGCAAATATTTTTTCTTCTCTTCGATTGGAGTATTCGCCGGAAGATTGTAGTATATTTCAGTGTACACGTATGCAACCGCTTCAGCTGGAAAAAAATCCAGAGAGGAAGAGAATTAGATTTTTCAACAATTACTTTTGATGCAAAGACCATCAAAATTATGAAAAGTATGATAAACATGATGAATATATTCATATCCTCCTATTTTGTCGCAACTGAACCTGACATCTCTTGTGTGAAAAAAACAACTATAGGATTCATTGCATGGCATCAATTGAGATTCTTCATCAGTTGCAATTACTCTTGGCCGATTTTTCAAATCAGGAAATTTGGGAACTGAAAATCGTCGAGAATCATATTATTTTGTTGTTCTGGCGACTCACTCTCAAAACAATAGAACCTCAAAGGGAAAGCTTTGACAATTACATCCTTGAATTGTCCTTCGGGACATCTATCAGATTCTTGAACAGATGCTGAATACCAAATCAAGGGATTGATTTTATCAAACATTATTCTACTTACCAATAGGATAAAACTTCTTCTTCTCTTCATATGGTGCATTGGGGTCCAGTTTGGAATACATATCAGAGAGCATAAGAGATACCTGTTCTGAAATCATAAAATTTTGACTCATAGAAAACTATAATCTAGTCAAACCTGAATGAACTCTGATAGTTAACCATGATAGAACTAGCAATAGGAAATATTTCTGAAAAAATTGAACAAAATGAGGCGATTATGGTCTAACTCACATGTTTCATTTTATTATTTTAATGAAAATAAGACAATTGAAAATGTATTAACTAAGAAGACGTTAAATTGGATCACGTTCATACACCCTTTAATACTAATATTTTTTTCATTTTTTTTCAATGAAACACCGACTGGCAGGGTTTCGAAACAAAAACAATAAGAGAGAAAAATTTATCAGTGTTCAAATTCATTGGACGATCCAAGTAATTTCTTTAGGCTTTTTCTCCATTGACACTCTTCGCAGTCGGTGTATTCATTCCACTGACGCTTTCTGCAGAAACCTTTGATTCTATACTTTTTGATATTGGAATCGAGTGGCTGAAATCTGTTGTTTAGAAATTCATGCTCGTTGCCTAGAATCTCATAACATGGACTAAAAAATTCAAATAAATGCATTGGTGAGATTCAGACCGTTTCTGGTTGGGCGTTTTAGCAAGAATAAATATTATTTTTGATCAGAAAAGTTTTCGAGAGAGTTCTTATTGAAAGATGAAATTAGGAAACTTTTCACGTATAACATTTCTAAATTTCTAACTTCGAACCTTTTTTACTCGAATACTAGAGTTTTGGCTCCGCGACATTTCGAAACCCGAGTTAACTTTTGAGAATATGTATTGAAAATTTCGAACGATAATTTTTCGGGTATGGCCAACATGATGGTGATGTTCATTTTTCAACAAAGCAGAGCTGTGCCCAAGTTTTCACCTAAAACATATTCTTAAAAGTTAACCCGATTTTAAACGTCCGGTTTCGAAATGTCGCGGAACCAAAGATTTTAGTAAAAAAATAAACATCACCATGACGTTCACCATACTCAAATATCATTTTTCTGAAAATTTCAGCGAAATCTGGGTCACTCAATTTTGGACCTAAAATAGGGGAAAATTCAGGTGCAGCTATTTTTTGGTGGAAAATGAACATCGCCATCATGTTTGGCGTACCCGAAAACTTTTGGTACCAAAATCTCAACCGCTTTCGAAATGTCCCGGAGCCCTGAAATCGACCTGATCAGAGTTTTTTTCATTTTTTGACTCGGATTTTGTGCAAGACTCTGTTTTTTTTTCAGTTGTTTACTCAAGTTGCGCATTCAATTACGATTCGAGTCTTCAAAGTTTCCAAATAAAGGTTGAGGATTGTTTGAAAGAGGTGATTTCTGAACAGAAACAATTTCTAAAAAATGAATTAAATGATTTTTCACAGGTTATACAATGTGTTACGGATGTGCCGGACGACGATGAATCTTGCACGTTCTATAGAAATCTTTTTTTGAAACACATTAAGCCTAAAAACCACATTACTTCAGAACTACATGTGTTGAAAGAAAAGTATTATTTTTGAATTCGAAATTTAATTATTTTTTTGCCGCGTTTGATTTCCTTTTGTCGTAATTCTTCTCATAGTAAAACCTTCGAAAGAACTTTTACCAAAATCTTTGGTTCCGCGACAT
This sequence comes from Caenorhabditis sp. 38 MB-2015, assembly GCA_900536415.3. NCBI lineage: Eukaryota > Metazoa > Nematoda > Chromadorea > Rhabditida > Rhabditidae > Caenorhabditis > Caenorhabditis quiockensis. The sequence goes on along the minus strand of LR549190.1, from coordinate 9,695 downwards.
TTCGAAACCGGACGTTTAAAATCGGGTTAACTTTTAAGAATATGTATTAGGTGAAAACTTGGGCACAGCTCTGCTTTGTTGAAAAATGAACATCACCATCATGTTGGCCATACCCGAAAAATTATCGTTCGAAATTTTCAATACATATTCTCAAAAGTTAACTCGGGTTTCGAAATGTCGCGGAGCCAAAACTCTAGTATTCGAGTAAAAAAGGTTCGAAGTTAGAAATTTAGAAATGTTATACGTGAAAAGTTTCCTAATTTCATCTTTCAATAAGAACTCTCTCGAAAACTTTTCTGATCAAAAATAATATTTATTCTTGCTAAAACGCCCAACCAGAAACGGTCTGAATCTCACCAATGCATTTATTTGAATTTTTTAGTCCATGTTCTGAGATTCTAGGCAACGAGCATGAATTTCTAAACAACAGATTTCAGCCACTCGATTCCAATTCTTCAATTTTTCCCCAACAAAAATTATAAATTTCGTTCTTCAATACATTTATGATCTATTTCGCTTTGGCTTATTTAAAATATACAAGTACGCTCTAATGAAAAATGCGCAAATGCTCAGCATCTTTGCGCAAAAAATGATTTTCAACAATTTCGAGTTGACGATTCGGCCGACCAAGAAGATGGATTTTGAGCAGCTCGGCGAGCCCTTGAACTAGTCGTGGTGTAGTAGGATCCGGTTTCAGGAACTTCGTCTTAGAACCCTGAAAAATTCACGATTTAAAAAAAAACCTGATATGTATTTTTACCATATTTCCCACCAATTTCGGTAGGATTTGCATGGTGTCAAAAGTGTCGAAAATCTCCGTGACTGGAACAATTCCAACTCGCTGATTTTCGCCAAACGCTTTTCGTTGTTTTTCGACGTTTTGGCAGATTGTGGGGAGGTTCCATGAGTCCCACGAGTTGTAGTAGCCGATACGGTAGGGTACGGTATTTGAGAGGAGTTGCGACATGACCCGGTCACATGTTGACCAGACGGAACGATCAAATGATTCACGATTGTAGCCAAACTGAAAATGAAGCGAGTTTGGAAATGGAAATTATTCGAATTTGAACTTGGATTTTTGCTTTAGAGGTGAACCGTTTTTTTTTGACTTAGGACATTAGATAATGAGAAAACAGAGAAATTCATAATTTTTTGAACGCGGAATTTTTAGAAACGGACCTCAGAAGTCTGTTTCTGAAAAACTTTGTCAGAAATGTTTTATTTTTCGGTTCGATCTAGTAAAACTTGAAGAAATGTGGAATTTTGACAAAAAAATATGTCATTTGATAGATTTTCAAACGCTGATCGACATTTTGTATTCAGCACATAAGTGAATATGGAAGTTGACATCCATATCAGACCTGGGCCAGGTCAGAGAAGTACCGTAAAACGTAAAATCGTGATTTTACGGCTGCCAAAAAGCGTAAAAAACCGTAAAATTTAATAATTTCTCAACATGTGAATGGAAGCTGAGTTCATGTATGAAAAAAGTAAACCGAAAAAGCAAAAAAGCAATTCACATTTCAAAAAAAAATCATTCGAAGTCTAACAGTCTTCGGATTATTCTTGGGTATTCTTGAAACATCAAAGAAAAATTAAAAATTTCTGTTTTCCCAGGTCTGATCTATATGATCAAATATCAAAAGGAACTCTAAAATCGTTATATTTACTGAAATATTTCGATAATTTGCTGTAAAACTTAAATTTTAAAAACTCTAGGAAAATTGTGAATAAGAAAATGAAAAATAGTGCTCGTGGGGTGATTTAGAAAAATAGTAAATGCTTCTTTTTTACTGAAAAAAAAACAATTAACGAAAGAAAAAAAAAGCATTTTTGAAAAATTAACTGTTTGTTTCTAGACATTTTTTAAAATCGTAGTCAAACCTAACCGAATTTTCATTTTTATTGAAATGGTTCCTCTTTTTTGGGCGGGTAGATCTTTTTTTTTGAAGAAAAACAGAAAACATTCATTTTTTCTTGTGAATTATCCTATTTCCTAACATTTTATCATTGTTTATCACATGAATTTTAAATATATTCTTGTGCTTTTGAAGTTCTATGAAACTAGTCTTTTTCATTTTTGGCTAAAACTAATATTTTAGAAATGTTCATGATCAAAAGTTACCCTAAAGTAGCACAATATCCGATATAAGTTAGTTTCTAATGGTTTTCCGGAAAATTTTTGTATTTTTAGAGTGAAATTCAAGACTCAAAACACAAAATCTCCATTTTTTGCAACATTTTTTTAGTAGTAAATTGAACATACCTTTCTTGGTACAGCAAACACAATTCCATCCAAATTACCAAGTTCTGGCCGAATTTTCGATGCCCAATACTGCAAAAATCAAAATTTTTAGCAAAATATCTCAAAAACTTTATACCTCAGCCAAAATCGGATGTTCAGACCACCGATGAATCGTTGAAACTTCATAGGAATAATCAGAATTCTGTTCGATTCGGGACTTCAGAATCTCCTGATTATTCTGGACACTTGGGATTGAAGTTTCAGCAATGTGTTTAGCGATTTCAGCCAATAGAAAACCATTTTCAGCTCCATAAAAATGCGGGTAAAGAGGTAGAAAGATGAAGTTATTTGAGCGATTTCTGTAAATTGTCCACTTGTTTTTAATTTTGAGAAATGCTTACCTTTTCAGTTCATCAAACCGTTCCTCTAGACTTTTTTGTCCAAATTTGAAGATCGAGGAGACTTTGAAGGGTCCAAATTCGGGTACCAAAGTGGTTAGGGCGGTTTGAAGGTTTTCGGACAGGGTTTGGACTTGGATTTCTATGCTTGGCACTTTTCCATATTCCGAAATGCAGTCACTTATGCGAGAATTTGTTAGCAGTGATTGTGGGATTAGGCTGGAATTTCATTGATTTTGAGGATGTATATGGGAGGAAAAATCGATTTCAGACATTTCAGGTTTAAAATTTTGAAAATTAACTTGTCAACTTTGATGAAAGGTTCCAAGTTTGTTTGATTTTTAAAATGTTCAGTTTCTGGTCTGAACTTGGATGTTTATGCGGAGAACTATGAATTTCGCGAAAAAAATTTTCAAGAGTTAAAACAGCTTTTTTGCAAAATTTTCAGCCAATTCTCTTGCTAAAATTGAAACTGTGAAACACTGAACGATTTTTTCTGTTAACTTTTGAATATTTCAGAACTGCTGGAACTAACACTACATAAAGCTACGGAAAACGTTTTCTATAGTCGAAAACGTTAAAAACTAACTTTTTATTACATTTCAACATTTTTTTTGATGTTTCTAATGAGTAAAACTGAAAAAAACTTGATATTTTCTCATTTTTCAGTGTAAAATTACTTCTCTTTTAATTTTCAAATAATTTCAAAAAATCTTACTTTTTCGCAAATTTTGGTATATTATAATAATCCAGCGATCTATTCAACAAAAATTCTTTGGCATAAAAATCTGTCCACGGCTGCCCAATATGCATTAAAACTACTTCTGTTTGAGTTCCCGAGTTTTTCTGAAAATTTTCTATTTTATCTGAAATTTAAATGAAAATAAACTTACCAGGACATTTTTTGTGGCTTGAGCAATTGTCCTCGACACCATTTACCCTGCAAAATTTCGAAATCTAAGATTTATTTCAAGAAACCGAAAAAAAAACAAAAAACCGCTCGTCTCAAACCGAAAAGAGTGTGTAAAATGGAGAGTGCACAGACAGTTGGACGAAGAAACCAAGATTTGCCCATTTGCAAAACTTCGTCCCTCATTGTTTTTTGTTTATTTTTTTCGCGAAAATTGCAATTCCTGACCCAAATCGATGTGAACCGTGTAATTAGAACATTGTAATTGAGTCTCAGATAATTCCCGTTGCTAACGATCCCCCCGGAAACTATGCAAAACCCATTTTCCGCGTTCAAAACAATGCAATTTTGTTTGTCTCTGCTCATATTCGGAGTGACTATGAGTGTGTAAACAGAAAAACAGAAGAACACCTTCGCACACTGTATTGATTTTATTTTCGAATTTTGCGTTGTTTTTGTCCATGTTGGGCACGAGAACCGGATTCTGCTAGACATTTTCCCATGTTTTTTCGCCCATTTTCAGATTTTTTCGTGCTATTGACCCATTTGCTCTCTCTACTTGTCCTAAATCAAGAAAATTTTGCGCCAAAATCGTACTGTTTACTTTGCCCCTATTTACTTTCCATAAGTTTATACGAACATTTTTGCGGTATTATTTTTTTTGAAAGCAATGAAATTTCCAGTTTCCAAAGTGCTTGCTTGGCTAAAAACATTAAAAAGAAACTGAAATTTTTCGTTTTAAGTAGAGTGTTGGCTGAAATTTCACCGATTTTTTAATTAAATTTCTATTTTTGAATAAAAACTCGTCTGAAATTAATTTTATCCCTATTACAACTCAAAATTCATAATTTTCAGAGCATAAACTAAATCTGAGCTAGAGTTAAGGTCAAACGTTCATTTTTTTTGACTATTGATCAGATTTCCAGATATTAGCATGTTGATCTAAAATTTCTAAAAATCAGTAAATGCTCTAACGATTTTCAGCCTGCTCATGGTGAGTTTTCAGCCAAGTTGTAAGCATTTTAACCAAATTTCCGTTTCAAATTCACCAAAAGTCGATTTTCAGCCACATTTTTACTATAATTTTATCTGTTTCAGTGTAAAAATCTGTAATTTTCATATCTTTAAATGGAAATGTTAAAGGTTAGACATAAATTTTATAATTTTCTTTCGATTCTAAGCTGAATTTTTCCAGAATATCCGAAAAATATACATTTTCAACTGTGGAATCTATTTTTTCCCTCAAAATTGTGCCAAAATTTGAAAACTTTGCTTGCATTTTGTACCTTCTGATCTGAAATGTACCACACTTCCACTTTTGAAACAGAAAATTTGGTAAATTATACCGAAATTTACACTTTTCGCCTGTGAAATTTGTTTTACTGCAATATGAGTCAAGAAATATTGCTCTAAACTCAAAAATTCTAATATTTTTCTAGATTTCCACTGCTCCAAAATTAGTTTTTCATAGTTTTCCTCAAAATCTAGTGGCCAAATCCGTGAAATTTCTCCAAAACATGTAATTTTGCAACTCATAGATATGTACTTGAATATTTTGTTATTCAGATGTGCTTTTCCTCTTCCATGTAATAGGTTTTTCTCCTCCTTTCTCTCTCCACATCCATAAATGAATAATTTGGTTTCTGCTCCTTCTGGCTGGTCACTCTCTTTTTTATTCAAATTAGTGTTCCTCCACAAAAAATCAAGAGAGTATATCGAATAAAGAGAGCGAGTTAGAGAAAGAAAGAGGGGCGACACCTATAAGTTGGATGGCTATTATCATGGCTGACTGGGTGGCTAGGGTGGCTAGGCTAGGCAGGAGAAGAAAAAGAAGAAGTATGTTCATAGGCAGAGAAATGGAGGAGGTTGTTGTTTTGGACTACGGCTATTCATTCCCTTTTTATTTTCTCTTTTGGTTGTTGTTGTTGTTGTTGTTGTTCTAAAAAGGCCGGAACATCGATAAAATTTTGGTCAATTTGAATAGAAATTGGGGTTTTGCAGTTGCTGTTCTAGCAAAATTTCGGCTCAAATTTTTCAAATTTAGCTGAAATCACGATTTTCAGGTGACATACTGATTTTTTGAAGTCTGAAAATCGGACCACAACTCAAAGCTTTTCAGAAATCAATAATATTTTGGACTCTAGCTCAAAATCTGAAGAATTTTAGCAGCTTACCAGGAATTCAATAAACTAAACACGGGTTTTCAGATCCTTTTAGCTCCAAATTTATCAAATTGAGCTTTAAACACGATTTTCGGCTAAAATTTTGCTTTTTGAAGTCTGAAAATCGTTCAAAAACTCGTTTTTCAGAAAAATCAGCTATATTTTCAAATTTCGATTGAAATTTGTTGAATATTTAAGTTTTAGATAATGAGTTAGCTGATTTGGATCTGAAATTTCAGAGATCTAGATTGAATACCTTCAAACTTTCTGGATCTAAAGCTGAAATTAAATAATTGAGTCTGACATTTTTCTGAAAACCTGAAAGTTATACCCCAGAAGTTTTAATTTTCAAAATTAATCTGAAAATTTCCAGCCCCTAATTGACAAAAATGAAAAAACTATCCGATTTTGTTTGTCTGAAATTCCGATTTCCATGAACAATGTTCAATTTTTAGATCTCAATGAAAACTGAATAATCATGTTCGAAATTTTGCTGAAAATCAGAAAATTATATATAAAAGCTGGATTTCAGGTGTTCATCTGCAAATTTTAACTCCGAATCGGCAAAAATGCAGAATCTCCCCAAATTTGGCTGAAAATTCCGATTCTCATCAAAAATTTCATGGATCTCGCTTAAAAATGAGCCATCATGTTCCTTATCTGGGCTCTAAATTCTGTTGAAAAACAAAACTGAAAATTATCGATTCCAAGCTCTAAAATCAGGTTTTTCAAAGTTCACCTGCGAAAATTCAAGAAAAACTCCCAAATTTGACTGAAAATTCAGATTTTCATCTAACAATTTCATATTTCAGAGAATCATAGCTGAAATTTCATAGGTATCACTGAAATTTAAATAATCATGTTCCCAATTTAGGTTCAAAATTTTGCTGAATTGAAGTTCTGAACATAGACAGGGACTAAAACTCTTATCTAGAAGTATTACGAACTTTTAGAAGGCGCATTTTCAGATGTGAATATGTTTGAAAAATCCTGAATTCTTGATTCCTCGACGAATATCATGATCCGGTTCTGAGCCAATCTGGAACCTTTTCGGGCTAATCAGGAGGACCCGATTTTGAAAAAAAAACTGAGGATTTTGGACTTGATTCTATTTTTTTCACAAAATTTCCTGGTTCTGGTCCAAAATCGGGCTTTTTCTGAGGTGGACCCTTTTCAGATAATCACTATGGTCTTCAGTCCTATTTTCGGACCTGATTCATCAAATTCGGTCCCGAAATAGGTTCTAATTCCTCCTCCCAATCACATTCCCCTCTTCTTTTGGTTTTCCCCTGTCATTTTTTCCCACAGATAAGCCTTTGCTGTCAATCATCGTTCGCCCCTCTCTTTTTTGTTCTATTTTTGAAGGTAGTATTATATATTTTTTGCTGTCGTTTCGAAAAAATGTACAATTAGTCATATTTCTTTGCGGTTCGACCAACGATGCACCGTGCTTATCACCAACCAAAAAAAAAACTGTGGGAGAAAAACATAAATTATCATTATTTACCGTCTAGGCTAGGAGAAGAATGTGTGTATTTTTTGTTGGTTTTGAAGTTTTTCAAGGTCTAACGAACATCTGCCGGTGTATAGTATAATACAACCAAAAGAAAAAAGAGTATCTGTTACTTTGAGACCACTTGTACTCATTTTTCGAAATTTTCAAGAGATTGACCAAAGTTTAATGGGTTATTTTAGTTATTTTGAGTACTGTAACATGCTGAAATTATATTTAGATCAAAATCTTATTTTCAGATAAATTGAAAAGTCCTGGCAGCAAAAATCGGTATTTTTGAATGGAAAATTGAAAAATCCTCTTTAAGTACCTTTTCTGAATAAATAATTTTTGTCTGAAAACGGAACAGGCTGTAAAATATGGGCCAATTTCCAGTTTCGATTCAAGATTGTACTGAAACTTGTCTAGAAATGATACTTTCAGAAAATTTCTGGAAAACTTTCAGCATTGACTTAACAGAGATCCAAGAGCTTTTTGCTGAATTTGAGTTGATTTTCACTTTAAATCAAAATTATTACCTTAATTTCAGACAGAAATTCATATAAATGTCCAATTGTTGTATGAAATTTTTCAAATGATAAACTCCAAACTTCTGAACCTGTTTTTTCATAGTTTTTCAGCCAAAGCCCACTCCATTTTGAGCTAAAATTCGAATTTTCAGATGAATTTCAGATTAATCTGACCGGATCATCGCCTTTTTGGCCTTTAAACTCACATTTCAAGAGTTTTTTTTAAAGGACTCGAAACTTACCAGAATTTCCTCAAATTTTAGATTCCCAACTCTAAAATCGGATGTTTCAGAGTTTTTTCAATCCATTTTGAGCTGAAATTCGATTTTTCAGATAAATTTCTACCTTAAAATCGTAAATTTAATATGTTTTCGAACTTGAAACTTGTAGTTTTCAGGTTCTCACTGAAAACCAGAAGAAAAAATCTGAAAATTATAGTTCTTAAATTTTATCGAGCTAAAAAAAATTTCACTAAAAATCGATATTTTTCTATGAGTCATGAAAATTCAGGATTTCATGTTCTATTTCCAAGTTTTTATTTGAAAATTGCAGATTTTTAGAAAAAAAAAACTTCAACTGCCTTTCAAAAACCTCTAATATACAAAATCATATAATTGTTGTTTTTTTTTTCCGCCGAANAGTCAGTTTTCCTTATTTTTCCTATAAAATTCATATTAAAAAAAGAAATTTTAAACCCAATTTGTCGAAAACTTGAAATATTTTCTTGAATTCGGTACCTTCTGATATGAAAATTTAACGTTTGAAACAGAAATGATGAAATTGACTGAAAATTATCTCTTCCGCTCTTAAAATCTTGTTATACCGTACTCTAGGCTCAAAAACTTTGCTCTAAGTTCAAAAATTCTACTCTGAAATAATGTTTTTTCCATCGAGTTGAATTTCATCAAATTGCAGGATTTGCACTGCTCCGGAATCAGTTTTTAACCGAAAATTTATGGGATTTTGTAGTTTTTCTTGATTTCGGCCCCAGTTTTTCTTATTTTTCCAGATGTATCTAATGAAATTATTAGTTCATAATTTTTAATAGAAATTCTAAAGATTTAACATAAAATTATACAATCTCTTCTTAAAATATGAATCTTTCTACAGTTTTTCAATTTTTTTTTTCAAAATTTGCTTGAATTTGGTACCTTCTGATATATTAACTTTAACGTTTGGAACAGAAATGATGAAATTTGACTGAAAATTATCTCTTCCGCTAAAATCTTGATTTACTGTACTCTAAGCTCAAAAACTTTGCTCTAAATTCGAAAATTCTACTCTGAAATAATATTTTTCCATCATCGAGTTGAATTTCGTCGAACTACAGGATTTGCACAGCTCCGGAATCAGTTTTTCGGAGTTTTTTTTTCAAATTTACTGCCCAATATCGCAAAATCTCTCCAAAACATGTAATTTTGCAACTCATAGATACTTGAATACTATGCTCTTTTGACCTTATTAGCCAAAATTAAATCGGAAACACGCGCTCTATTGATAGTTTCATAAATATTAATTTGATACAAATGGAACTTTTTGCTGCTTTTGATATCAGAATCGAAATCTACGGGTCGAATAACTCCATAAATAAACTTTTCCCCATTTGAAAACTTCTGGTTTTTCAATTTTTTCCTGTTGAAAAACGAAACTACAGTAACCCAATGGCAGCGATTGAATTTTGACTAATATCATTTTATACACGTTCACTGGTTGAATGACTCATTTTTTTAGACTTTTTTTTGAACAGAAATTTATGGGATTTTGTAGTTTTTCATATTTCTCCCATAAAATCCATATTTTTAACTAGAAATTTGAAAAATTTCACATAAAGTTATACAATTTCTTACCAGTTTAGTCTGAAAATACCTTCTGATATGAAACTTCATCGTTTGAAACAGAAAGTTTGGCGAAATTGGTTGAAAATTATCTCTTCCGCTCTTGAAATCTTGTTTTACCCC
>LR549188.1:15336-26675 GCA_900536415.3 Caenorhabditis sp. 38 MB-2015 | reverse complement strand
GCCTGAGCCTGAGCCTGAGCCTGAGCCTGAGCCTGAGCCTGAGCCTGAGGTCCTAAAAACTAGGGGTGTCCTCTAGAACCTGTAGTACATGTCGAACATGTTCAAGCGATGAACGAGCAGATAAAGAACAAACCTGAAGATTATCGAAACTGAACATCTTTGTCCAGGGTCCAAAAAAGTAGACCTCTTTCCATGTATAAAAGCTGTCCAATGTGACCATTCAATCACTCAGCAGAAGTCATGAGAATTGTTCTAAAACACCTAATTTTAGCGATTCTCCTTTTTATTCTGCTAGTTTTTATACTCCTCAAGCATCCTTCTAGACATGTCATAGTTGTCAAGAATGATTGGTTCGACTTCAGTTCGATTTTAGCAGCTCAAGAAACTCCTATCCAAAGAGCACAAAACTTCTCAGAACTAACGGAGAAAAACCGAAGAATGAAGCGAACCATTGAAGAGGACTTGCTCATTTTACCAGCTCCACGGACTAATAACACATGTGAGCTTGGAGCTTGGAACAATATCAACACAGAGGTCCTTCCAATGCATGAAAAATACGAGGAATGGAAAAATGAATGTGGTTTTTGTGTTGGTAATACGCTCGAGGACGGGGAGATGCGTCTAATATCCGCATTTGTATACAAAGATCATATCGCTGTAGTGACTAGCTTGCTCCGAAAAGATAGAACCAAGTGAGCAGCTCCAAGGGCTCTGAATTCAGAATATAACCTGACTGTTACAGGGAAAAGATGTATTGTCATTATTATGATTGTAATCGGGAGTTGATTGGGACCTTTGAATCCATCCTATTTCCTGTGGCGACTGTTAGATGTGTAAGAAGAGTTGGAGCCGAGTATATTTCATTGACTGTGGAGAAAGATGAGAAGCCTGTGGAGCCTATCCCGATTGTGGATAGAGTTGGAAGTAAGTTTGTGAAGGAGGGGGGTGGGGGTTAGAAGGTTCCACTGATTTTGAAAGCTTAGTAGTGAAGGGGTTCTCGGGGTTCTCTGAATGTGACCTTCTCAAGCTTTGAGCATGAATCGGAGCTTCTGAATCAGACCTCCCGAATAGGATTCTATGATTAATACCTTCTGAATCTGGCCTTCTTAAAGAGACCTTCTGAATCAAACCTAGATAAATTAGACAGCGTGCCTTCTGAGGTCAAGCCTCCAGAATTAGACCTTTTGAATAACATCTTCCGAATTGGACCTTCTGAATCAGACCTTCTGAATCAGACCTTCTGAATCAGGCCTCTTGATCAGGATCTTATAATAAGGACCCTCTGATTCTTACCTTCTGAATCCGACCTTCTTAAAGAGACCTTCTGAAACGGACGTCCAGATTGAGGCCTTCTCAATAAGAACTTCTGAATCGGACGTCCAGAATCAGACCTTCTGAATAAGAACTTCTGAATCAGCTCACCTGAATCGGAACTCCCTAAATTAGACAGCATGAATCAGGCCTTCTGAATAAGAGCTTCTGAATCAGGCCCCTTGATCAGGATCTTATAATTAAGACCTTCTGAGTCGGTTCTTCTGAATCCGACCTTCTCAAAGAGACCTCTGAAATAGACATTCTGAAGTGGACCTTCTGAATCGGACCATTTGGATCAGAACTTCTGAACCAGACATACTCAATCAGGGTTTCTAAATCGGACCTTTTGAATTGGAATTTCTGAAAGACCTTCTGAATCAAACCTAGATAAATTAGACAGCGTGATTCGGGCCTTCTGAGGTCAAGCCTCCAGAATTAGACCTTTTGAATAACATCTTCTGAATTGGACCTTCTGAATCAGACCTTCTGAATCAGACCTTCTGAATCAGACCTTCTGAATCAGACCTTCTGAATCAGACCTCCTGAATCAGACCTTCTGAATCAGACCTCCTGAATCAGACCTTCTGAATCAGACCTTCTGAATCAGACCTTCTGAATCACATCTTCTGAATCAGGCCTCTTGATCAGGATCTTATAATAAGGACCCTCTGATTCTTACCTTCTGAATCCGACCTTCTTAAAGAGACCTTCTGAATCGGACGTCCAGATTGAGGCCTTCTCAATAAGAACTTCTGAATCGGACGTCCAGAATCAGACCTTCTGAATAATCAGCTCACCTGAATCGGAACTCCCTAAATTATACAGCATGAATCAGGCCTTCTGAATCAGGCCCCTTGATCAGGATCTTATAATTAAGACCTTCTGAGTCGGTTCTTCTGAATCCGACCTTCTCAAAGAGACCTCTGAAATAGACATTCTGAATTGGACCTTCTGAATTGGACCTTCTGAATCAGACCTCCTGAATCGGACTTCCTGAATCAGACCTTCTGAATAAGAACTTCTGAATCAGACCTCCTGAATCGGACTTCCTGAATCAGACCTTCTGAATAAGAACTTCTGAATCAGCTCACCTGAATCGGAACTCCCTAAATTAGACAGCATGAATCAGGCCTTCTGAATAAGAGCTTCTGAATCAGGCCTCTTGATCAGGATCTTATAATTCAGACCTTCTGAGTCGGTTCTTCTGAATCCGACCTTCTCAAAGAGACCTCTGAAATAGACATTCTGAATTGGACCTTCTGAATTGGACCTTCTGAATCAGACTTCCTGAATCGGACTTCCTGAATCAGACTTTCTGAGGTCAAGCCTTCTGAATGAGACCTTCTGAATGGTACGTTCTGAATCAGCTCTTCTGAATCCAACCGTCTGAATCAGATCTTCTGGGTCCGAAAAATAAGTACCCAAATTACTAAAACGAACCACCAGATGAATCAAAAACTCTTCTGAAACTGACCAATTTTTTGCAAATAATCCTGAATTGGACCCAAAAATCGGATCAAAGCAGAATTTTTTTGAAAAACGTCCCGACAACTTCACAAGATCCCTCTCAGGTAACTGTAGTTCCTCATTTTCCAGAACCAAAATACGAGATCGGTGTTTGCGGCGGTCAAATCTATGGACCTATATCCAAACAGCTCAACCTCGTCGAATTCATCGAACATCATCGGCTCATTGGAGCATCCTTCTTCTACTTGACGATTTTCAACAGTGACGAAGAGACAACTCGTGTAATTCATGATTATGAACGTCTTGGATTGTTAGATCCGACTTGGGTGAATCTAGAGATCAAACATGTTGACTGGAAGTTTCAAATGATCCAAGCAACGGATTGCTATTATCGAAGTCGGATGCATTCCAAATGGACAATCAACATCGATCATGATGAGAGATTAGTGATGAAGAATCCCTCTAGTCTCTCAAGTCTTCTAGCGAAGCTACCTGATAATATAGTAGGCCTATCCTTCTCAATCTCCAGAATCCCTGTGGCTCAAGATAATCTCCCCAAGGATGCCACCTACTTCGAAACCTATACAAATATGGGTAGACCAACTTGGCTCAATTTGAAAACCATCCACCAACACGCCCATTCCCATTTCCCCTTCTACCACTGGTTCTGGAGAATTGACACAGGATATCGGATTTTTAACTTTAACACTACTGTGGGGTACTTCAGGTGGGTCCGAGGCTCTTTTTGAATCCAAAATAAATAGATGATGATATTTTTAGACACTACCGATATATATCGGACAAGTACTTGTCTGGGAATTGGTATGATGGATTTGGACCTTATATGGAGAATAAGATTGGTTCGGAGTTCTCTGGTACCCTTAGGTCGAGAATTGTGGATCGGATGAATTATTTGTTTGATCAGAGGTATATACGATGTGAGACGGTGGATCCAGAATTCTTCCTTGAATTCGCTAAACGTGATAAATGTGTGTTCGATAATGGTACAACAATAAATATTTGATTTCTTGAGAGGGTTCAACAAAATTACCTGGCTTTGCTGGTTTTAGAAGGTACTAACAAAATAGGGTAAACTAACAAAATAGGGTAAACTAACAAAATAGGGTAACCTTTTGTCCTGAAAACATCTAGACAGTTTGTTTTGCATAAAAATGGAAAATTTCAGCGTTTTCAGCAAGTTTGCATTTTTTTTTCTTTACGACAAAAAGAAATGAATAACTGACAGACAAAAATATTAATTTACAAAGAGTTAAAATTTATGATAATCAATAGATTTTCGAGGACCTGAATGGGATGAGCAAGATCCTCTTTTCTCAGATAAATTAGCAACCGACAATCTACGGGGTTTCGTTAATCACTGTTTATTGTATGGTATAGAAACCAAGAAGGATATATTATAGAACCCTTCCAGGGTACTGTAGTTTTGATAGTCTGTAGCCATTTGATACTGTTCTTCATGTATATGCTTACCTAAACATTTTTTTTAATCAGTCTCGTTGTAAACAAACACACACAACTTTTCTTGTTGAATGTTTGAACTGATAATGAATGTCTACTCTAGTGAATATTGATCATTGGAAGGGAGTCTAATAGGGTCTTGAGGGGAAGTGACTACCGTACCCAAAGTGATATTACAGTACACTGGGGGTTGAAGAAGTGTTATACAAAAATACTATACTATACATATTATTTTGACAGATTCTGCTGAATCAACAAAATGCTTATCACTGGTTTTTCGAAGCATACATAAATTTGCAATATTTGTAGAATGTCTATTGAAAAAAATGATGACATATTCTACTTCAAGGCGTATCCAAATTAACAGAATATGAAGTACAATACCCCGGGAGCTTCAGGGGTGCTCTTCAGACTTTCTGGATGTCACTATATAGCTCAGAAGCACTGATATGGATACTAGTACCCAAAGGATCATACCAAGAGGATACTGTATTATCAAGTAATGTCGCGATGTACAACTACAGTACACTAATTTCATCATAAGATGTAGCCAAAAAAATTTTGAGTACACCTCAAATTCAAAACTACAGTAAGACAAGGGTACTGTGAAGTTGTTAACCTACTGGACTACTGTAAGATTACTGTATTACAACAAAAAAACTGTGAACAAAATATGTAATAGATTATCTGATGAGCGAAACTTATATTGTTCTTAATGGAGAAAGACAACTACAGTAATCCATAAGAAAACCAAACTCAAATTCAAAACTACAGTAAGACAAGGATACTGTAAGATTGTAGAACAACTGTAATATTACTGTGCCTGAAAATAAATGCGAATTAACAAAGCATCTGCTGAACGAAACTATTGATTTTCATTTTTCAGGTCCATCAATTGCACCAAAAAAAAGTCTAAAAGTACAGTACCCCTAGGGTTACTCTAGGTTCCCCCCCAAAGGATATGACGTCACGGCTCTCAGAAAATGCTCTTTTGCCCCGTATTAAAACTACTCGTCGCGTTTCACTTTTCACCTATACACTTTTTCCTGATTAGATAAGGTAATCGGGAACGACCACGACTTTTTCAAATCATGTCAGCGTTTTTTGCATTGTAGCGGTCTCGTGACCGACGTCTTTTTCTATTTAAGTCCACCCGGTTCTCTTATCATTTTGTGCACTTTTCTACTTTCGAAATATTACAGTACCATTTCCAGACAATCCCATATTGATCAATGGTTCAACAAACAATCGAAAAACCAAACATGTATATACGGAAAGGTGTCAAGGTGATTGTGAATCCCACGCAAGACTACTTCGATGACTATCAAGAATGGGTAGGTTATCGTAGTCATAGATACAGTAACCCAATGGGTTATAGATCTCGGAGACGGAACGTTGGAACTATCGACGTGGCGAGTATAAGATGTGGAAGGCGACCTATGACAATTTCTGGTTGTACATGGCGATTGATGAGGAGACGAATGATGTGATTAGCACCTGCTCGTTGGCCGAGTTTCATTCGGTGCACAATGATGAGCCAATGTATACCATTGGTAACTATTATTGTGTGCCAGATTGGAGGGGGAAGGGTGTTAGCAACAAGTTGTTTAATATGGCGATTGCTCAAGCTGGAACGCATAATATTGGATTGTTTGGTGGTTAGTAGGGAACTAGAACTGAGCTTGAGCTAGAGCTTGAGCTTGAGCTAGAGCTTGAGCTTGAGCTAGAGCTTGAGCTAGAGCTTGAGCTAGAGCTTGAGCTAGAGCTTGAGCTAGAGCTTGAGCTAGAGCTTGAGCTAGAGCTTGAGCTAGAGCTTGAGCTGGAACAGGAGCTAGAACTTGAGCTGGAACAGGAGCTAGAACTAGACCTAGAGCTATAACTGAAGATCAAACAGGAGTTAGTACATGAGCTAGTACATGAGTTAGATCTAGACCTAGACCCCTAGAATTTTACCAGAAGCTATCATGATTTCTAGAAATTCCTATCAACTTCTGAAACTTTGCAGATGCTCCTGAAGTAATTTGAGGCCTTCTATAATATTCTGGATTTCTTCAAGAATTTCTGAATCTTCTCTAAAAGACCATGTATGATTCTGAATCCTGGTATTTATACAGATTCCTATGGACGTCTGAAATGTTTTCAGAAGCTCCAAAAGTATTTATTGATTTTTGAAGCCATAAAAATTTACTTTCACAAATCCACCAGGTTCTACGGATTCTAGAAATTTCTATAAACTTCAGAAACTTTCCAGGTGCCCCTGTAGTGATTCTGGAATTCGCCAGAAGTTCTCAGAGCTCTTCAAGAACTTCTGAATCTTCTATAACATGCCATGTGAGATTCTCAAGTCTATGAAAAGATTCTGAATGTCACCAGACCTAGACCCATGATTTGAAGCTTTCTAGAAATTTCAGACATGTTCTAGAAGACTCACGCTCCTGATTCCTTTCCAGAAAATCAGTATGAAGTTCTGAAATCGGTTCCCCAATTTTTTTTAGGATTCTGAAGTTCTGTGAAAGATTCCTAGAATCACCGATGAACTTCTGAATCCTTTTGTAACTCCACATGAGATTCTGAAGTTTTTGAGCCTCATGAAAAACTATAGATTATTCCCAAAACTCTTTAAAATTTTCTGAATTCTTCCAAAAACTCTATGAAGTGTTTTCAAATCGTATAAAAAAGTCTGCAAGATTCTTAGGTCTCGTTAAAATGCCTATGAGATTCTGAATCCTTCTGGAAGCTTATACGAGATTTTTTTTCCAGCAAGCCAAATGGTCTCCCTCTACGCATCTCGCTTCAACTTCAACATAATGAACGACTTCTGGCATAATTTCGGCGAGGTCGACATTCAACACCTCCACATCCCACCTCAATCAGACGCCTTCAAAATCCGCAAAATCGAGGAAAACGATTGGCAAAAATTGCACGAATACGACGAGCAAATCTGCAGCGTCGAGCGACGTCGCTACATTCGTGCCTCCCTCGGCGACGTGCAAACCATCTCGCGAATGTGCCAAAACGCTGCGGGTCGCATCGTCGGCTTCGGCGCGATTAAGAAGGTCGTCGATGATGAGATCTACCTATCTCCCCTTTATGCTGATTCCTTCGAGGCGGCCGTCTCCATCGTCTCCGCCCTTCTGAAGGCCCTTCCAGATCTTCAAAAGTACTCGAGTTTAATAACGATATACCCTGAAATCAACAACAATATACCACGATTGATGAATTTGATATCGAATCGTCGATTCAAGTTCCATTCGGATTATCGTAATCAATACACGCAAAAGATGATCCAATTCCCGATGGAACGTGTTTGGGCCTGCGAAGAGTTGTCCCACAGTCATGTTTAGATCCAATTTTGGTGGATTCATTTTTTTTTCTTCATAGATGCAATAAAACTTTATCAACAAAAAAAAACACAGTAATCCCGACCCCTCAATCTGGTTCCGGGATGTCCTGTTGGCTTTGAAACACGGCCTGATCTCCTAGTAGACCTCAAAACCTACCTAGTACTGTTTTCTGGTTCTAAAAATTTACCGAGTTGCTGAAAAACATCACACAAAACACCGAAAAGCCTGAAACTAAATCTTGAGCCCACCCGATCTGTATCCAGAGCCCGGCAAGACATACATCATTTTGTAGATCTTGACACGCTGAAAACGAATCTGCTATCAATTTTTGCCAAACGAAATCCTTAATCTGCAATTTTCAGCCTTGAACACTACACTGAAAATACGAAAAATGCTTCAAAAACCATAAAAATGGGATGGTGTACTATTTATACTATAGGGGTTACTTTTTGTAGGGTTGCAAAATCGGGCAAACGGGAGGCTCTTTCGCCCGTTACATGAAACGCCTGTTCGCCCGTTTACCCATTCGCCCTAACGCCCGATTGCCCTTTCGCCCGCGCCCTTTCGCCCGTTCGTCCTTTCGCCCGATTAGTGTCACGTTTTTTATTGAAACAACGTTATAAACAGTGATAAACAGGCAAACGGGCGAACGGGCGAAAGGGCGTTAGGGCGAACGGGCGCGGGCGAAAGGGCGAAAGTGCAAACGGGCGAGAGGGCGAACGGGCGTTAAGGGAAACGGGCGCGGGCAAAAGGGTGTTCTGAACGTCGGGCGAACGGGCGATTTTTTTACAAGCTTAACTTTTTGTCCTGAAAATATCTATTTTGCATAGAAATAAAAAATTACAGCATTTTCAGCAAAATTGCATTTTTCAGACAAAAATAATAACAAAACACGTGAAAATATTTGTTTTAATTTCGTTTTGTGTGTTTTTTTTTTGCAAAAATTTTCAAATTATCCGCCTAACTTTGAGGTTTCAAAAATTTTCAGCCCGAATTTGAGGTTTTGGTAGAAAATAAATATTCCATTGTTCTTTTTCATACTTGATTACCCTATAGTTAGGCCCTGAGAAGCTCCTTTCTAGCTGTAATCTTTGGAGCTGAAATTCGCGCATAAAAAATTTTGTTGGACAAAAACTGAACACAGGATGATGATCAGCGTAAAAATAGCTATCGAAGGATATATTTCTCATCGAAAATCCCCTTTTAGTCCGACCCGATCTGATCCTTTAGAAATTCTCAAAAAAGAACACTTCATCCCCGATATCCAACAATACTCAAAATGAACAAGAAAATGTTCAAAAAATCGACAAACAGCGTCATTGATGCGAAAACCCATTCTTCTGGCGATATCTCATGCGATCTGCCACCCATAATCCATTGAATATCGATCGCCAAATAGAACATGGATAGTAGAGCACCCAGAATCGCGTAAACCAGATATAAGAAATACCAATGGAAGATAATGACAAATATGAATGCGAATATTCCAAAGAGAAGAAGACATATTCCAAGGATAAAGGCTACGCCAAAGCATCTGTAGAGGGGTACTGTAGGGGGGTACTGTACTAGAGGGAGTACTGTACTTACGTGGTGAGATCCTTGTCAGTGAACATGGCGAAGACAACAATCGAAGCACTACAAATTGTGGTAATCAATAGGGCCACAAATACACTGATGACGTCATATTGAGCGGTGATAAACATTGTCATAACAGAAGCGGATATTGTCTGAAAATAGGACATTGAGAGCATTTTGGGGGGGGGTTTCAGGGGCTCACGAAGATGGAGAGCATGATGACATTCGTTGGGAATGCTCGTCGACAAGAGGAGCAGCAGATGAGGATGATGTAGAAGACGATGAAGACGACTCTGGAATCAGAAGAGGGGAGGATTCAGATGAGCTCGGGGAGTAGGAGAGAGAGCTGGAGCCGGAAATTTCAAAATTCTAGGTGTCGGTTTTTAGCACCGAATCTTTGGAGCCAGAATCCACGTGTTAAATCTACGAGCTCCAGAATACACGTTTCAGAGCTCCAGAATACACGTTTCAGAGCTCCAGAGTCCACGTGTCAGAGCTCCAGAATACACGTGTCAGAGCTCCAGAATCCACGTGTCAGAGCTCCAGAATTCACATATCAGAGCTCTAGAATCAACGTTTCAGAGCTCCAGAATACACGTTTTAGGGCTCTAGAATCGACATTTCTCATCTACGAGTTTCAGAATCCACGTTTCAGAGCTCCAGAATTAACGTGTCAGAGCTCCGGAGTCCACGTTTCAGAGCTTCAGAATTCACGTGTCAGAGCTCCAGAGCCCACGTGTCAGAGCTCCAGAATTCACATGTCAGAGCTCCAGAATACACGTTTTAGGGCTCCAGAATCCACGTGTCAGAGCTCCAGAATACACGTTTTAGGGCTCCAGAATTCACATGTCAGAGCTCCAGAATACACGTTTCAGAGCTCCAGAATACACATGTCAGAGCTCCAGAATACACGTTTTAGGGCTCCAGAATCCACGTGTCAGAGCTCCAGAGCCCACGTGTCAGAGCTCCAGAATTCACATGTCAGAGCTCCAGAATACACGTTTTAGGGCTCCAGAATCCACGTGTCAGAGCTCCAGAATACACGTTTTAGGGCTCCAGAATTCACATGTCAGAGCTCCAGAATACACGTTTCAGAGCTCCAGAATACACATGTCAGAGCTCCAGAATACACGTTTTAGGGCTCCAGAATCCACGTGTCAGAGCTCCAGAATACACGTTTCAGAGCTCCAGAATTCACATATCAGAGCTCTAGAATCAACGTTTCAGAGCTCCAGAATACACGTTTTAGGGCTCCAGAATCGACATTTCTCATCTACGAGTTTCAGAATCCACGTTTCAGAGCTCCAGAATTAACGTGTCAGAGCTCCGGAGTCCACGTTTCAGAGCTTCAGAATTCACGTTTCAGAGCTCCAGAATTAACGTGTCAGAGCTCCGGAGTCCACGTTTCAGAGCTTCAGAATTCACGTGTCAGAGCTCCAGAATCCACGTGTCAGAGCTCCAGATACTACGTTTTAGGGCTCCAGAATCGACATTTCTCATCTACGAGTTTCAGAATCCACGTTTCAGAGCTCCAGAATTAACGTGTCAGAGCTCCGGAGTCCACGTTTCAGAGCTTCAGAGTTCACGTGTCAGAGCTCCAGAATCCACGTATCAGAGCTCCAGGATCCACGTGTCAGAGCTCCAGATACCACGTATCAGAGCTCCAGAATCCACGTGTCTGACTTCAAAATTCTAGAACACAGTCCAACTCACAACGACAAAATATAGAATCCCCAATAAACCTGGCAAAACCTGCGAACCTCTGGGATGAATATAGGCAACGAGCTGAACGCCGCCACACACGCAAACTGCAAAAAACTACAGTACCCCTCTACCCCTACAGTAACCCACCATCCACGTGACGACGCTGAACACTTTTCTGACAAACGCGGCGCGAATCGAAGCCTCGCTGAACATCAATTGTGTCTGATTCTGCTCCTGTGATCCTTTTGTTGGCTCAGCTGATGGGACGGCGGCTCCTTTTTCAACATCTTGTTCTCCAGGCGATTTTTGTGGTGGCTCATCTTGTTGATCGTCTTTGGGGCTCTTGTTGTGATTTTTTCCTTTTTCTTGTTCGATATTTGGATCTACTGACATTTTTTTGAATAGAAATGATTGTTATTGGTGGGGAAATGGGAGAATTGTGGGGGGGGGGGGGGG
>LR549188.1:0-15316 GCA_900536415.3 Caenorhabditis sp. 38 MB-2015 | reverse complement strand
GGGGGGGAATGAGTTCACGCGCTGAAAATTATGATTTTTCTTTGCTCAAAATTGGAGCTTTTCGATGAGATTTATTTCAATCGTTAGATTTTCAGATGCTGAACAACATCCTGATGTTCATTTTTGCTAATTTCGACCCCCGAATGAGCCATTTAGAGTCCCGAAGGTTTAAAGTTGTTCATTTTTTATCAAAAAAAAAAAGAGCTGCACTTGAGTTTTCACCGATTTCAGGTCCAAAATTAGGGGACCAGCATTTTGATGAAATTTTCAGGTGAGGATATTTGATTAGAGTTTGTACCTGTTTTAACCGCTACAGTACCCCACTACAGTACCCAAAGCATTGAGGTTCTACAGTGATTTTTGCTTTAAATGCTACCAAATGATAACCATAATCTACTTTATATTATCCCCTGAAGTACCCCCACTACAGTACCCCTGTGCAGCTTACCTTTGGACCTAAAATATGTGAAAATTCAGGATCAGCTGTTTTTGGTTAAAAATGAACATCCCCTTCATGTTTGGCGTACCCAAAAACCTTTGGTACCAAAATTTAAACACTTTTTTTAAAGTTCTATTTTCAGAGAACCTAGTTTCAGAAGTCCGAATTTTAGTTTAAAATGTATATTTTATACTAATATACCAAATCAACCCTCCTGATCACGATCCTGTACTCCAAATTTCCCAGGAAAGCCTCAGAAAAAAGTTATGTGTCTGAGCATAATTTTATTTTTGCACATAAAACCCTACTCTTATCAATGGTTTCCTGCTCCCTTATAATACATCATCTTCATTTTTATCAATTTTGTGTTTTGGTTGGCTCCTGGAAAAAAAACCTGGTTTTCAGAACCTCTACATAAAAGACTCTGCATTTTTGCGTAAAATCTAGCGTTCTAATAGTATCCCATCTTCTACAGTACCTCCTAGATGCTCACCAGAAGTCATAAAATCATCAAGATGTTTCATTTTTGGTTCTTCTCAACTACCCACATGTTCATAAGAAATATCAATAGAAACACAAAAAGGGTTCAAAACACAAAATACATGTGCTGATAAGTTGTATGTATATTTGAATCGACAAAGTTTCTGATTATTTTTATTTTTAAAATTTAAGATGAAAGTGTTATTTTCTACTGCACTGCTGCTGGTTACTGTAGTTTGGGGTTCTACTGTCAAAGGACCGCTGACTGATGATTTTCAGAAATGGTTGGAGAGGTGAGTCTGGGTACTGTAGGTTAGATACGGTGTGAACCGCCAAAACATGTACCTTTTGACTAACAATTATCATAAATTGGTCAATTTTCAATATTATTGAAATTTGATTTCACCATCAAAATCAGCTAGAAATTCTGAACAAGATGGTTATTCAAAAGTTTGGATGTGGAGCTTCATCAAAATTTTCTATATGATAAAAAAACATATCCCCAAAATAGGACCTTTTGAGGAAAAATCATCACAACTTGGTCAATTTTCAATATTATTGAAATTTGATTTCACCATCAAAATCAGCTAGAAATTCTGAACAAGAAGGTTGTTTGAAAGTTTGGATGTGAAATTTAATCAAAATTTTCTATATGATAAAAAAACATATCCCCAAAATAGGACCTTTTGAGGAAAAATCATCACAACTTGGACAATTTTCAATATTTTTGAAATTTGATTTCACCATCGGATTTAGCTCAAAATTTTGAACACGAAGGTTGTTTGAAAGTTTGGATGTGAAACTTCATCAAAATTTTCTATATGATAAAAAAAACATATCCCCAAAACAGGACCTTTTGAGGAAAAATCATCACAACTTGGTCAATGTTCAATATTTTTGAAATTTGATTTCACCATAAAAATCAGCGAGAAATTCTGAACAAGAAGGTTATTCAAAAGTTTGGATGTGGAGCTTCATAAAAATTTTCTATATGAAAAAAAAATTATGGGAACTGCCAAAACATGTACCTTTTGACTGAAAATCATCACAACTTGGTCAATTTTCAATATTTTAGAAAGCTGATTTTACCATCGGATTTAGCTCAAAATTCTGAACAACAAGGTTGTTTGAAAGTTTGGATGTGAAATTTCATCAAAATTTTCTATATGAAAAAAAAAATTATGGGAACTGCCAAAACATGTACCTTTTGACTGAAAATCATCACAACATGGTTAATTTTCAATATTATTGAAATTTGATTTCACCATCAAAATTAGCTAAAAATTCTGAACAAGATGGTTATTCAAAAATTTGGATGTGGAGCTTCATCAAAATTTTCTATATGAAAAAAAAAATTATGGGAACTGCCAAAACATGTACCTTTTGACTGAAAATCATCACAACTTTGTCGATTTTCAATATTTTAGAAAGCTGATTTTACCATCGGATTCAGCTCAAAATTCTGAACAAGGAGGTTGTTTGAAAGTTTGGATGTGAAATTTCATCAAAATTTACTATGTGGTAAAAAAAACATATCCTCAAAATTGGATCTTTCGAGGAAAAATCATCACAACTTGGACAATTTTCAATATTTTTGAAATTTGATTTCACCATCGTAATCAGCTCAAAATTCTGAACATAATATGTATAAAAACTAGTGTGCCTGTTTTCCAGCAAAAACTACACCCACTACGATTTCCTTCGACACGACTACGGAACCCAGGGAAGTTATGGAGGGTTCACTGACAATGTCACCCAGATCACCCACAACCCGGTGATATTCTTCCATGGAAACTCGGACAGTGCTCTCAAGACAACAAGTATTGCCACTGGATGGGACAACTCGATCGCCTACTTCACTGCGCAAGGCTACACCTCTGCGGAACTCTACGCCACCTCTTTTCAAGACAACAATCCTCTCAAGGCTAGTACTCGAGTTCATGATTGTGAAGATCTTCTTCGACTTCGCGCCTTCGTTGAGGCTATCATGCTCTACACCAATTCATCCACCATATCCATTATCAGTCACAGCATGGGTGTAACCTTGGCTCGAAAAGTGATCCAGGGCGGAGTGGTGAATGACACCATTGGTAATGTGGAATGTGATCTAGGAGGGTATATGGGAGATTCGGTCGATGTGTTTGTGGGCATCGCCGGTGCCAATTATGGGTTATGTAGTTGTACTGGTGGATTTTCAGCATATTCTGCGACATGTAGCAAGAAGGTTGGTTATAGACGCAGAGATGATATAAGAGAGATAGTGTGAGAAAAGAGGAGGCGCAGAGAAAAAGAGCGAGATAGAGAGAAGAGAAAAAGAAACTAGTGTGTGAAAGTGGGCAGAGATGGCATTCAAAGAGTGTGATACTGGAGAAGACACAGGGATATCAGAGAGAAAATAGTGTACAACGAGAGGAAGTATAGAGATGACAGAGAAAAGATAGTGTGTGTGAAAGTGGGCAGAGATGGCATTCAAAGAGTGTGATACTGGAGAAGACACAGGGATATCAGAGAGAAAATAGTGTACAACGAGAGGAAGTATAGAGATGACAGAGAAAAGGTAGTGTGTAAAGTTGAGAGACGTAGAGATATCATGAAGGAAATAGTGTGCAAGGCGGAGAGATGCAGAGATAGCTGAATTAAGTGATAGAGTGTGGGCATTTAGGAGACGCAGAGATATCGCAGAGAAAATAGCATCACAGATTAGGAGACGCAGACATGATAGAGAGAAAATAGTGTGTAAAGCTAAGAGACTTAGAGATATCATGAAGGAAATAGTGTACAAGACGAAGAGACTTAGAGAAGTCCGGATAACCTAAAAATATGTTGAGAGAGTGTGGATATTGAAGAGACGCAGAGGTGACATAGAGAAAATAGTGTATCGAAAAAGGAGACGCAGATACGATAGAGAAAAAAAACAGTGAGTAAAGTTAAGAGACGTAGAGATATCATGAAGGAAATAGTGTGCAAGGCATAGAGAGGCAGAGATAGCTGGATTACGTGAGAGAGTATGGGCATTCAGGAGACGCAGATATGACCTCTAGATAGTACGAGACTCAGACACACAACAGAGAGAGAATAGTGCTTTTAAATTGAGAGACGCAGAGTTAATAACATAATTTTTGTAGAACGGATTCTGGCCCGGCGATTCCTGTGGAGCTACCAAAACTCCGTCCCATTGTGGATATGCTACTCTCCAATGCACCGTCTCCACTTATTCTGGCTTCCTTGGGGACCTTAACGCATTTCCTAACAAAATTGCACAAAATGTGTTCAGCATGTGGAGCAAGGCGGATGATCTAATCAATAATCAGGATATTGTCTGGGCTCGCAATACTTCGCTGATTCCAATGAGTGATTCTGAAGTTGTCTATGGAAAGTATACACATATGCAAAGTAAGGAGCTGACAGCGGAGGATCAGTATAAACTAGTGACCAATAAGGCCCTGTTATAAAATAATTTATTTGTGACAACTTGTGTGTACATAAAGATGTATTAATATGCTTCATCATGATATCCAGTTCTTGCGCGAGATTGGACAAACTTCGGAACCTGATGACCGTATCGATTGCGCAGGAATTTGTGGTACTTTGAGATGAAGACGATGAATAATAGACAACAGATGAAGGCGAAGAGGGAGAGACCCATCACGTAGATGTAGATGGCTTCTTCGTATTCTTCGGTTCGATAGGGTTTGGAGACGGAGAGGATTCGGGCGAGGAGAACGGCTGGAATCCAAATTGGTGTCAAACTTCAACGTCAAAAATCCCACTCACCAAACTCGAACAAATTCATGAAACATCCCACAACCAACGCCGTAAAATTGGGAATCACAAAAACCGGTCGATAATATTTGAAGGATAGTACCAGGATCAAAATCGAGAACAGCCAATATGAACCAAATCCAACATACCAGGCCTGTCCTAGCTCAACCCAGGCTTGCGACCAATTCGAAGCGTTGAACTTCAGGGTCCCGTTCTGGAAATTAGCTACAGTATACCTCAAACAGGCTAGCTACAGTACACCCCAGATGACCTATAGTACTTACCGCTGCCGCTTGAGCCGTTGCATTATACTCCACTCTTGGATAAATAGCCTGCCACAAATGATCTCGATCTAGAATCAGACCTGATGACGACAATGTCAACACCAATATCACCAATTGTAGACTAGTCACCACACCAGCCGACGTGATCACATTACATCCACACACCTTGTCAGCCATATATATATATATGTGTAGCTCGTAAATAAAAAGGGTTCCAAAAAAAAAAAATGTACACCAACCAAGAAAAAAAAAGCTGCTCCATGGAGACCATGAATTTTTCAACGTGACACCCATTCATGGAGCAGCGAGACAAAAAGGGAAATGCTCATTTTTAGTTATTCATAAATCAATAAATGTTATGAAATGAGATTTTTCGACGATTCAAAACGAGCAGCTATCAGGGAGAGGAAGAATGTCGGGTTTTTGACCGATTTTTTGGTTAGGAGGTTGGTTAGCGATATTGAAATGTCTCGAAATGACACAAAATGTTTTGAAATGACACGAAATGCAGAGAAATGCCTTGAAATGACACAAAATGTAGTGAAATGTATTGAAATGACACAAAATGTGGAGAAATGTCACGAACTGTAGAGAAATGTCTTGAAATGTAGTGAAATGTCTTAAAATGACACAAAATGTAGTGAAATGTCACAAAATGTCTTGAAATGACACAAAATGTAGTGAAATGTAGTGAAATGTCTTGAAATGTCACAAAATGTGGAGAAATGTAGTGAAATGTAGTGAAATGTAGTGAAATGTCTTTAAATGTCACAAAATGTGGAGAAATGTAGTGAAATGTATTGAAATGACAAAAAATGTTTTGAAATGACACAAAATGTGGAGAAATGTCACGAACTGTGGAGAAATGTCTTGAAATGTAGTGAAATGTCTTAAAATGACACAAAATGTAGTGAAATGTCTTAAAATGACACAAAATGTCTTGAAATGACACAAAATGTTTTGAAATGACACAAAATGTAGTGAAATGTCTTGAAATGTAGTGAAATGTCACAAAATGTGGAGAAATGTCTCGAATTGCAGAGAAATGTAGTGAAATGTCTTAAAATGTTTTGGAATGCAGAAAAATGTAGTGAAATGACACAAAATGTTTTGAAATGACACAAAATGTAGTGAAATGTCTTGAAATGTAGTGAAATGTCTTAAAATGACACAAAATGTAGTGAAATGTCTCGAAATGTCTTGAAATGACACGAAATGTAGTGAAATGCAGAGAAATGTCTCCAAATGTGGAGAAACTATATTGCATGAGTTTGTAGAAACACTGAATATTACTTGAAATGCAGAAAAATGTAATGAAATGACACAAAATGTAGTGAAAGGTCTCGAAATGCAGAGAAATGTCTTGAAATGACATAAAATGTAATGAAATGTCACAAAATGTAGTGAAAGGTCTCGAAATGCAGAGAAATGTCTTGAAATGACATAAAATGTAGAGAAATGTCTTGAAATGACACAAAATGTAGTGAAATGTCACGAAATGTGGAGAAATCCCCCAATTTCCAGCGAGAGCTCCGACTATTATCGCCTTCGCCTTCTCTTCAACAGCGTCATCGGTTTCGCCGTCGCCCTCCTTCTCTACCACGTCGCCTGGAACTCTCTCAATTTCGGCGCCTTCAACGAGACCTACTCCACAATAATTCAAACTATCATAGTTGGTTCATCGACCTATGCCTTCGCCACAAGTCCAGTAAGTGCTTCAAGAAGACGTCGAGCAAGATTCTTGTAGATTTTCAGATGTGCTCTTTTCTGTGTATTGATTGGTTCGTTCGGCAAACAGGGGCAATACCCTTTCACAATGTTGGTGGCTAGTAACCTTCACGATGGCCCCATTTCGAACATGATGTCAAACTATGAAACCACATCGGATATCGTCGTCTGCCACATCGATCTTCAGGGAAAAATTGTGGCCAACCGCGTGGCTCTGATGACCGGTCCACTTCAGAAGATCATCGAGCAACTCACCACCAAAGGAACTCGATCGCTCCGTAATCTAGCCAAAGGTACCCGCACCCTATTGTCACCTTTTACCGATCTATTGGCTGATGGTGAAGAGCCAACGATGAGTGAGAAGATGGAGGAGTTGGAGAAGGAGCAAGTGGTGAAGATTGAGCGGAGGAAGGAGCAAATTGCACGGATGTGGGAGAAGTCTTTGGGGCGGAAGTTAACACCGAAGGAGGAGTTGGCCGAGGCCGAGAACCTTTACTTCAATGAGACATATGATGAGAGGCCTGCTTGGATGAGATTCAAGGGGAGTATAGTGCAGAAATTTGCGGCAAAGTTGCAGGCAAAGTGCGAGGAGATGTTCAACAAAGGAGTGGATCTTTGTCGCGATTCATCAACGAATATACAGGTATTAACAGTAGTGATCAAAAGTCTATACCGCTTTGGTTAAACCTTCATATCTCGGCTCAGAGCACAGCACATTACTAATATCATTGGCTATAATTGTGCAAAATATTGGCTCAAACGGATCATTTTGAGCCGAGATATGACAGTTTAACCAAAGCGGTGTAAATCAAAAAAAAAAGAAGAAAAAATAACTGCCCCGAACCAGGATCGAACTGGTGACCTTTAGATCTTCAGTCTAACGCTCTCCCAACTGAGCTATCGAGGCACACGTCTCTTCATCACTCTATTCCCCTTTTATAGGACGCTTGTCGAGACGCAATAATCTGGCCGGTCAGCAGTTTTATTTGTCCAAAATTAACCATGGAGAATATGTGTGACACGGCTAGCCGGAAGGTGAACGGGGTGAAGAAGTGTCGAGCACAACTAGGGCTCACAAATACGGATCCATCTCTAGAGCATGATATAGAGGATGTTATTGGATTGGCAGATGAGCTTGATAAAAACTCGCAGATATCACTTCACACGATTAAGGTGGAAGGTTCCAGACTTGCGATAGAATATCGATTATCTGACCTGAAAGTTAAAGTCAAAGCGGCGAGTTTGACTATCAAAGGGATATTTGGGATATCCAAGCAACTATTTCAAGCCTTGTTTATTTATTTTATCTACACGATTTTTCGGGATGCGGTTAAGATGATAAAGAAGTATCGGGATGATGTGGATTTTAATAATTGCTATGTTACAAGGTAAGTAAAATGCAACGACACTCCGCCACTAAACAGCAGGCAACAAACAGCGGTTATTTGAGTTTTTCAAAAAACCATTTTTTTTTTGTGTGCGACGACACTCCACCACTAAACAACAGGCAACAAACGTTGGCTATTCAAAATTTTCAATAAAAAATATTATTTTTCGTTTTTCCGGAGAAGGACCTTTTCTTAAATTTTGAAGCTGAAAATTTGAATTTCGATATTTGCCGCCAAAAAATCCCCGTTCTAAAGTTTGGCTCAATGAAACTACGACACTCCGCCACTAAACAACAGGCAGAAAACTGCGATTATCCAAATTTTCTTTCTAAAAAAATTATTTTTGTGCGTGACAACACTCCGCCACTAAACAGCGGGCAGTAAAGGCGGTTATTCAAATTTTCAAAAAAAAAAAATTTATTTTTCGTTTTTCCGGAGAATTCTGATGATTTGTTTTTTAAGTCCATTGGACCTTTTCTTAAATTTTGAAGCTCAAAATTTGAATTTCGATATTTGCCGCCAAAAAATCCCCGTTCTAAAGTTTTGCTCAATGAAACTACGACACTCCGCCACTAAACAACAGGCAGAAAACTGCGATTATCCAAATTTTCTTTCTAAAAAAATTATTTTTGTGCGTGACAACCCTCCGCCACTAAACAGCGGGCAGTAAAGGCGGTTATTCAAATTTTCAACAAAAAAAATCATATGTGCAACGACACTCCACCACTAAACAACAGGCAACACCCCTCGATTTTTCAAATTTTCAACAAAAACAACGTTTTTTGTGCGTAACAACACTCCACCACTAAACAACAGGCAACAAACGGGGATTTTTCAAATTTTCGAATAAAAAAATTATTTTGTGGTGTGCAACGAGACTCCGCCACTAAACAGCGGGCAACAAACGGGGATTTTTCAAATTTTCGAATAAAAAAATTATTTTGTGGTGTGCAACGAGACTCCGCCACTAAACAGCGGGCAACAAACGGGGATTTTTCAAATTTTCGGATAAAAAAATTATTTTGTGGTGTGCAACGAGACTCCGCCACTAAACAGCGGGCAATAAATGGCGATTTTGCGAATTTTTTGTTCTTTTCAGAGAATTTTGGCTGATCGACAAGCATCGCGATGAGATGGGACAAACTCACATTTCCCGAATCACGAAACAAGAAAAAAACAAG
This sequence comes from Caenorhabditis sp. 38 MB-2015, assembly GCA_900536415.3. NCBI lineage: Eukaryota > Metazoa > Nematoda > Chromadorea > Rhabditida > Rhabditidae > Caenorhabditis > Caenorhabditis quiockensis. The sequence continues at coordinate 6,054 of LR549188.1, read as the reverse complement.
CTCAAAATTATGGGTATCTTCAATTTCCCAACGGGACCCGAACGACGAAATGCGATCCGCCCGTTTTTCAAATGGTTCTGCCTACTTGTCACCGTTTTCATCATTTGTGTCCTCGATCATTTCTTGTACTCGTTTCTCGACTCGGTCATCGAGAGTTCGGTGACCCAGGTCAAACAGAAGAGCGGCACGCCTTCTGGATTGCACGTCAGTGGAGATGGAGTGATCGCCGAGTTTATGCGAACGATGGCGACGATGAATGAGACGCTGGAGATTGATCGGACATTGTCGAATGAGCATTGCTTGACACGCCCGAATCATCCGGATACAACATTGCTCATTTGTTGGCTCGTATTGCCCCTCATTTTTTCGTTTGTTTTTCAGGTAAGAAAGGTGCTAAACCGCATGATCTTTTTCCAATGTTACCTGAATCTGAGATTTTGACCCATTCGACTCTTGATCTAGATCCTGAGCTCTTACTGAGCTCTGCTTGACCCTGATCCGATAGGTTCCTGATTCAGCTCCTCGTTCTGAATTGAACTCAATCCTGACTTGGTTCGATCTTTGTCCCTGAATTTGCCCTGCGTTTTTGATCTGAGCCCAGCCATCAGGTCTGATCTTAACCCATCCGAATCCTGACTAGGTTGGACTTCTGACCCAAATCAGCTTAAGTCAGCCGAAACAAAGATTCTGATCAGGTACCATTCGGACTCAAAGCCTATGGATCTTTTCGCCAAATCCATACGTAAACAGCTAAACTTGGATCTGGATTACCACCTACTTTACCTTATCCAAACCCCAAATCCGTTCTAATCAGATCTCCAACAAATCTTGACCACTCCAGGATATTGATCTAAATCCATTCGAAATTATTCCAGGTCATCTTCTCCTTCGCCATTCGCCGTCTCCTCATCAACTTCTTCTTCCCCTTCATGTTCCCCCGTCGCTCTCGCACTCGCCTCGTCCACTTCTACAACAAACTCCTGATGCACCGCGAGAAGAATCGCAAAGAGGCTCGCGCTCGCGTCCGATTCATGACCGATCGTCGCCGCGTTCAAACGCAACAATCCAACAATTTTCTCACCGCCGGCACATTTCTTCGAACCCAGATTTTCGATCGCCTCTTCAAAACGTCAAAGTGCTTCCTATGTCAAGAGCGCAACTATCCACGTCGCCTGAAGTACTGCGCGGACCTGAAGTGTCAGTCAAGCTTCTGCAAAGATTGTATAGCTGACAATTTTGGGAAGTGCTACGCTTGCATGGTAACTAGGAAAGAAGTCACCGATGAGAGGTCCAAACTACTAGTAAGTACTAGAACTCTTTATGAAGCACACTTTTGATTTTCAGGCACCCAGTGAAGCTGGAAAAGAGGATGAATTCCTGGTATATAAGAAGTACCTCGAGGTGATTAGTAAGGTTCAAGGAAAGAAGGTGAAGAAGAAGAAGACAAAGAAGAAGACTACGAGCTCGGCGAGCTCGGCGAGCAGCGGTAACACCACTACAACCACAACCAAGAAGTCGAAGGCGAGCACAAAGAAAAAATAAATGTTTTATTATACTCAAAATCTGGCAATTTTTGGATTTGAATCTAACTTTCTGAATCAGCACTTCTGAATCGGACCTTCTGAATCGAACCATCTGAATCAGCCCTTCTGAATCAGTCCTTCTGATTCAGCCCTTCTGAATCAGACCTTCTGAATCAGCCCTTCTGAATCTAACCTTCTGAATCAGCCCTTCTGAATCAGCCCTTCTGAATCTAACCTTCTGAATCAGCCCTTCTGAATCTAACCTTCTGAATCAGCCCTTCTGAATCAGCCCTCCTGAATCTAACCTTCTGAATCAGCCCTTCTGAATCAGTCCTTCTGAATCAGCCCTTCTGAATCTAACCTTCTGAGTCAGCCCTTCTGAATCAGCCCTTCTGAATCAGCCCTTCTGAATCTAACCTTCTGAATCAGCCCTTCTGAATCTAACCTTCTGAATCAGCCCTTCTGAATCAGTCCTTCTGAATCAGCCCTTCTGAATCAGCCCTTCTGAATCTAACCTTCTGAATCAGTCCTTCTGAATCAGCCCTTCTGAATCAGACCTTCTGAATCAGCCCTTCTGAATCGGACCTTCTGAATCAGCACTTCTGAATCGGACTTTCTGAATCTAACCTTCTGAATCAGCCCTTCTGAATCAGTCCTTCTGAATCAGCCCTTCTGAATCTAACCTTCTGAATCAGCCCTTCTGAATCAGTCCTTCTGAATCAGCCCTTCTGAATCAGTCCTTCTGAATCAGTCCTTCTGAATCAGCCCTTCTGAATCAACCCTTCTGAATCGGACCTTCTGAATCAGCACTTCTGAATCGGACTTTCTGAATCTAACCTTCTGAATCAGCCCTTCTGAATCAGTCCTTCTGAATCAGCCCTTCTGAATCTAACCTTCTGAATCAGCCCTTCTGAATCAGTCCTTCTGAATCAGCCCTTCTGAATCAGTCCTTCTGAATCAGCCCTTCTGAATCAGTCCTTCTGAATCAGCCCTTCTGAATCTAACCTTCTGAATCAGCCCTTCTGAATCAGTCCTTCTGATTCAGCCCTTCTGAATCAGCCCTTCTGAATCTAACCTTCTGAATCAGCCCTTCTGAATCAGTCCTTCTGATTCAGCCCTTCTGAATCGGACCTTCTGAATCAACTTTTCTGAATCGGACCTCCTGAATCAGCCCTTCTGAATCTAACCTTCTGAATCAGCCCTTCTGAATCAGTCCTTCTGAATCAGCCCTTCTGATTCTAACCTTCTGAATCAGCCCTTCTGAATCAGTCCTTCTGAATCAGCCCTTCTGAATCTAACCTTCTGAATCAGCCCTTTTGAATCGGACCTTCTGAATCAACTTTTCTGAATTTACCCTTCTGAATCGAACCTTCTCAATCGAACCTTCGGAAGAATTGGACGTTCTGAATCGGGCATTCTGAATAAGCCTTTCTGAATCGGACCTCCTGAATCAGACCTTCTGAAACAGCCCTTCTAAATTGGACCTTCTGAATCACCCCCCCCCCCAGTCATAAATAATGTGATACAAATTAGATAATTAGCAGAATAGTTAGTGACATAATAATACACATTAACGAAGCTAATTTCCAAGAGAGATTAAAAAGATAAAACCAGTTGATGGATTAAATGTTAATTGAGATATCAAACCGTCAAAGTAGATATAATTAAGAGATATTGAACTAGAGTCATATTTATGTCAATCAATAAATTTAGTACGAGTCGGCGATTCTGCCGCACACCGCTCCAAAGACAATGCGATTCGCCTCCCAATCATCCAACAACCCACTCGATGTCCATATCTTCACTGCGTTTTGCTGCAACATATCGTCATCGGGTTGCGTCACATCCCAGTCAAACCCATCCGTTCCTGAAGTATACCCGTCTGTCCAATAGAATGAGTTCCATTTGGTGCATGTTGGTGTTTGAACCTGTCCAACGCAGCGGTTATAGCGATACGCGCCAACAGCAAGATCGGATGCGGTGCTCTCGCTTCGAGCAAGTTGCGCCATGGTGACGCGCTCATTTGCGTTTTGAAACCCGCTGAGAGTTGCTCGCTTATCCAAACTTTGACAAGAGGATCGACCCAGGTTATAAGTGGCGATTCCATAGTAGTTCTTCATGCACCATTTATAGGAGCCCCGATCAAACATGATCCAACCAGAAGGGCAGATCCAAATGAGTGGAATTGTTGTTGTTGTTAAGGAATTTGGAAGGGTATTGGCGGATAATGATGATACTCTTAAAGCTGCATTCTCAACCATATCTGTAAAAAAATATAAATTGAAAAAGAACTAGATCTAGAGCTAGACCTAGAGCTAGACCTAGAGCTAGAGCTAGACCTAGAGCTAGACCTAGAGCTAAACCTAGACCTAGAACTAGATCTAGACCTAGAGCTAGACCTAGAGCTAGAGCTAGAGCTAGACCTAGAGCTAGAGCTAGACCTAGAGCTAGACCTAGAGCTAAACCTAGACCTAGAACTAGATCTAGACCTAGAGCTAGACCTAGAGCTAGAGCTAGACCTAAAGCTAGACCTAGAGCTAGAGCTAGACCTAGAGCTAGACCTAGAGCTAAACCTAGACCTAGAACTAGATCTAGAGCTAGACCTAGAGCTAAACCTAGACCTAGAACTAGATCTAGACCTAGAGCTAGACCTAGAGCTAGAGCTAGACCTAGACCTAGACCTAGACCTAGACCTAGACCTAGACCTAGACCTAGACCTAGAACTAGACCTAGACCTAGACCTAGACCTAGACCTAGACCTAGACCTAGACCTAGAACTAGAACTAGACCTAGACCTAGACCTAGACCTAGACCTAGACCTAGACCTAGAACTAGAACTAGACCTAGACCTAGACCTAGACCTAGACCTAGAACTAGAACTAGACCTAGACCTAGAACTAGACCTAGACCTAGACCTAGACCTAGACCTAGACCTAGACCTAGACCTAGACCTAGAACTAGATCTAGACCTAGAGCTAGACCTAGAGCTAGAGCTAGACCTAGACCTAGACCTAGACCTAGACCTAGACCTAGACCTAGACCTAGACCTAGACCTAGACCTAGACCTAGACCTAGACCTAGACCTAGAACTAGACCTAGACCTAGACCTAGACCTAGACCTAGACCTAGACACTCTCTTTGATACGTTTTCAAACAAAATTTGAAGTAGATTCATTTCACAGTAGTTTCAGAAAAATTAATTCCAGATTTTTAGTTTTTCAGATATGGCCCTACAAAAACTGGAGCACATTCCTAATATCATTGAGCATAACTGTGCAAAATATGGGCCGAAACGGATCATTTTGAGCCGATATATGACGGTTTAACCAACAGTATATATCAATGGGGCATCGAACCTTGATCACGCGCAGGATAGTCCTCAATCCTACCCACTACATCACCCACCTTCCGCATTTTGTGTAGGAATACATGAATCACAGAACAATACAAGTTCTATCAAAATAGTTGATAAAATAGCTAGTGACATAATATATACAAATGAAGTTGTCATTATTCTTATATCAAGTCATTAATCAAAAAATCAAACCAGTTGTTGCTTATCAAGAGATCTAGTACAAAAAAGCTAGATATAATTAAGAAAGTAGATATAATTAAGAGATATTCAAATAGAGTCTAGTTTGGGGGCCTCCCATCGATCTAAAGCTCCCTCCCAAAACTAGACTCTAGCTTGATATAGTGCATGCTTTTAATTATCAATAGACTTTATTAAAACAAGCTAGGTATACTGTGACTTTCTTTTTTCTTTGGCTTCACTACCCAAATAATATTCCTAAAATCGGTGTTCACAAAAATTATCACTATTGGATTCAGAATATGTAGACAATTCGCGGAGAATGTTAGTTGCTCAGTGGAGACAAGAGCCCAGAGAAGGCTTTGACAGGTGTTGCTCGGGAATTGGACGAATTGCCAGCCATATTCTCGGAAGTAGAATCGACAGTCTTCTGGAAAACATAGAGGGGTGCTGGATTACTGTATGTCCCTTTAAATATCACAAGGGACTTCTGGAACCTTTTTGGTAATTCATGTACTTTGTATTTTAAATTTTCAAGCCAAGTACAGATGAAACTAGTCGAATGACTTTTGATTTAAATGTGTTTCTTTGCTCTTGTGGTTTACTGGATATTAGTTTTCACCTGGAATTGGCTCAAAGTATGGTTCCGAAGATAACCTGTGAGATTTCCAGGGTATATTTTCTGTTCCTGAACTCACTGAAAAGTACAGTATACATTGCTGAAATAAGTCCTATCAATCATGTTGTTATTATAATTATCCAGATATTTTTAAAGATTCTTGGATAGTGGAAGAGTGTCAGAATTGAGCACAGACGATTGGTGGACATTAGAAGAAAGGCGAATCCAATGACTGGGAGAAAAAGTGCCATAGGGGTTCCGAAGACTTCAGAGTACTTCAGAATCCATTGGATGTTGCTGTTAAATTTAGGAGATGTCAGGAAGTTGAGCCTGAGCCTGAGCCTGAGTCTGAGCCTGAGCCTGAGCCTGAGCCTGAGCCT
>LR549184.1:0-26335 GCA_900536415.3 Caenorhabditis sp. 38 MB-2015 | reverse complement strand
GAAAAATACAACAAAAAAAAGAAAAAAAATGAAAAAAAGTGAACTAAAAAAATGAAAAAAAAAATGTCAAAAAAAAATGTTATTACTAGTGGATTGTGTTTTTGAAAATTCAATTTTTTAATTTTCAAAAATCAAAAACTCATACTAAATTTAAAAATATTGAGTTTCCCTGAATTTAAAAATAAATTTATGAAATCCAAAAAATATATAAAAATACAACGAAAATGAAAAAAAAAATTTAAAAAAAAACTAACTCTCAAATTTTCAGAAGTCAAAAAATACATTTTAGTTTTTAGAATTTCACTGGTATATTTTTGAAAAATTCAAATTTTCTACGAATTTTCGAAAAAAGTCTATTTTTAGAGCCCATTCTCTGAAATCTCGAATCCCTAATTCAACGCGAACAACGAAAATTTTCTGAATTTAAATTTTTGAAATTGTGAATAATTTTTCCCTTGCAATATTCTGAAAGTTCATCAAAAGTGTGAAGAGAAAAAAAGGCAATAAATTTTTTTGTTGTCCATTTTCTCGCTCAAATGATTCCGAGCTCTTCAATTTGAGTTCAAAGTTTTTATTTATTTTTTTTGAAAAAAAAAAGGTTTTTGTTGTTTTCTGTCAGCTTCGCTGTCACAAATCCAAATTTTATTAAATTAATTTCAAGAGCTCCTTTCCTTCCTTCATTCCTTCTTTCTGACAAAAAATACCTCAAAAAAAAAACAAGTTACATTTTTCCCTACATATTCTTTGTGTGTTTTTCAATTTTCGAAATTTCCGCTCATTTTTTCTACCCAAATATTTTTCATTTCCGTTAGGTTCTCAAGTGTTTTTTAACTTTTTTGTTATTGGTTTTCGGCTGATTTTTGGACCTGTCTAGAGAGCCTGGAGCAGTTCCAAAAAAAAAGAAAAGAAAATTTCATTTTTTTTAGCAAATGAATTCGAGTGACACATCAGGGTCGAGTGGTGATGATGATACATCGAGAACTACGTTGAAATTAGCATTGGCTATTTCGTATTTGGTCCTTTTTATTGTTGGAACTATTGGAAATGGGTTAGTTTTGGGTGAACTTTAGTTAGGGGTTAATGGACTTTAAAAAGGGACCTATGTATGTCTTTATATACACTTTTTCATGCTGATCAACATCCTGTATTTAACTTTTGCTGAACTCCATCCTGAAAAGCTGAAAATCGAGACAAACATTACTAGATCTGGTGTGACTTCTATTCTATACACATTTGAAATATCCTCAAATCACTGAAAACTATATTTCCAGTTTTCAGAGCACATTTTGAGCTCATTTTTCAGCTTTTTTATGCGGAGTTCAGAGAAAGTTAGATACAGGATGTTGATCAGCATGAAAAACTGTATAGGAACATTAAAATCGGTACCTGTATATGAAAACGTTTTTGAAATATCATTTTTTTTTCAAAAATGTTTTGTGCGCTGAACTGATTATGAGAAAAATAGTTGATATTTGCGCCTTATTTCTCTCTCGAAAGTTTTACAAAATTGTTGTTTTAAAGGGGGGGGGGGTATGACGAAAAAATAAGTTGTGTTCAAATCAAAGAGTACCACCGATATAGTAAAACTACAAAGGGAATTTTTACCGAAAAGCCTAGTATTCGAGAAAATTGGATTTAGAACCGATTTAGGGTAAAAACGAAGCGGATGTAAAAATTTCTCGAATACTAGGATTTCCGGTGAAAATTCCGTTGGAGGTTATACTATATCGATGGTGCTCTTTTTTTTTTGAGCACAACGAAATTGGTAGAGGCTGCACCAGAACAAAAATATAGAGCTGCACCAAAAATAACTTCAAGGGGGGAGGTGCACCAGAAATTTAATTGTGTTCAAAAAAAAGAGCATCATCGATATAGTATAACTCCCAAGGGAATTTTCACCGGAAAGCCTAGTATTCGAGAAATTTTTAAATCCGCTTCGTTTTTACCCACACTTGAAAATTGAATGAAAGATTCAGGGGTTTTCACTCGAGAAATTAACCTGAAAAATAGGACCATTATCTATCACGAAAACCTAAGTCCTCAAAATTGGAACCTTAAATATAGTTGAAAAATCCTCAAGAATCGATTTTTCGTCTCTTTATATTTAACCTGAAGTATCTTTGCGTCGAATTCAAAAAAAACAGCCACAAACTTTCGCGTGGGAGGTTGACAATTATGAGTTTGAAATAGGAAAGCGCCCAATTTCCGGTTGCCAAGATTTTAAAGGAAATTTAATAGAAAAAAAAGGTGGGGAAAATTCTGGAACCATATCTGAGTACTCTAGAGCTCAAAAATTATCCATTGAATATTCTAACAAAAAGTGTACATCAATTTCGAGTGTTTCTCTCTCCCAAAACAAGTCTAAAACTTTTCGACGAATTTTATTTTTGCTTTCCGAACTTTGATGCCTTGAAAATAAATACCTTGTTTATATGGTCCAATGAGCTTTTTTCCCAACGTTCCCTCTTTTTGCAGTACCGTAATCCTGATGATCATAAATATATTAACAATGATGAAGAAAAACGTGCAAGCTGGGAAACGGAACATGATGTCAAGTACTAATCATGTATTCATATATGTGCTAGGTTTGCTCTTTCGCTTTTTTTTTGCTTGATTATCCAGGGGGTCTTTTTCTTGCAGGCTTGTCAATTGTTGATCTTCTAGTTATTCTACATCTACCCTTCCTTGTTGCAGATCTCTTAAAAGGTTTGTTAGAGAAAAAAAGGAAAAAAAATGTCTGATCTCGGGCGGGCTCGAACCGCCGGCCTTCTGTGTGTTAGACAGATGTGATAACCACTACACCACGAGATCGCATGAGGCAATGGGGGAGAACTCTCAATAAATAAAGGAATCAAATTAACAAAAAAAAAGTTTTTTTTTAGGACAATGGCTGTTCGGTGTCGCCATGTGTAAGGTCTATTGGTTTGGTGAAAGTGTTAACAAGTTACTAAGCTCATTCCTAATGACAGTATTAAGTTGGGATCGATATATGGCAGTCTGCAGCCCGGTAAAATCAATAAAGTAAGTACTTTTTAAAGGAGTTATGTACGATAAAAAGTTTTCTATCCAGAATGCGAAGTAACTCCACAGCTGTAAAAGTGCTGATAGTCTGCACCACGGTAGCTACAGTACTCCTTCTACCAGTTTTCAATGAATCACAAGTTTTCCAAATTGACAAGATTCGAATGATCCAGTTGAGAGAAGGAAGTCTCGAGCAGATAGAGTCAGACAATGCTGGAACTACTATCTCAAAATGTGTTTTCGATGCTGATGCAACATTTACACTTTACACATTTTTGATTGGATTTGTTCTACCAGCTTTTCTAATTATCATATTTTATGTGAAGGTATGTACATATACATATATTGAGCCTATTTTTTCCCCGTGAGGTAACCATTTTCAGGTGATATTTGCCCTCCAAAAATCATCGAGAAATATCAGAGGATCTAGGTCGGATAAACAAGATGCTAGTTCAAATCGAGTTAAGAAAGTGACAAAGCGAATTGTGGCGGTTATCCTGTTCTACTTTTTGTGCTGGACACCTCAATGGACATTGAATATTATGTCGCAGTTCAATTTGATAGCGGTGAGTTGAGGCAGGGACAATTACGTTTCAAAATATTGATAAGATTTAACTAGTAAATTTCCTGTAGTGTTCTTTTCAAACTTATTATCGTTCTCTTTGAGTTCGAGTGAAGATATTCGCTCTATTGCACTTGATATTCAAGATGGATAGGTCCATAAAATTTCATTTGAGAACCTTTAGGCTCTTATATTATATATTATAGGACCCTCATACTAACAAGGGAAGTTCGTGAGCTGTTACTTTCAACTTTTTCTCAAAATTTGCATACTTATTAAGTTCGGCCTCCTGATCATCATGCTATAATTTTCATCCGCCGTAAAGTTTTGTGAAGAAAGTTATGAAAGATCAACGTTTTTTCATGACCATTTTCGAAGGAAAAAATGAGGCATTTACCTTTGAAAAATGTTCACGTGAGTACAAAATCATTTATTTACTGTTCTGTTATTATTTTATAACAGATATAAACTGTAATGGGAAAATGTTAAAAAATTCATAACATTTTTCACAAAAATTTCCGGCGGATAAAAATTATACCATGATGATCAGGAGGTCAAACTCTATAAGTGTACAAATTTTTAGAAAAAGTTGAAAGTAACAGTTTGCGAACCTCCCTTGTAAGATACATGCTCTAAAAAAATCACCTAATTTCAATCGCTATCAGGGGTCCGAACCGGGTCACCCAAACCTCTATCAGGTTTTCATTTTTATCTGTAACCGTTTGATATACCTATGTGTGGAAATAAAGTTCATATTCATTACTGGATTGGGACAGGATCCTAACAGGATTCGGTCCCAATCCAGACTTGGGTAGGTTAGATGATGTCGCTAGTAACAATATGTGGTCTAAATTGAGTTGATGTTGACCAGGTTAAAAAATTACAATTGACCAGTACGTTTCAAATTTTTGATAAGATTGAATTCGTGATATTTATGCAATATTTTTTCAACTGTTGCACTCGATATTCAAGAAGAATTTCATGTCTTTTTATCCTAATTTTTATCCTAGAATAAGGAGTCAAAAGAAAGGTAAATGAAACCCTCATTTCATCTTCTTAAATATTTCTTTGAAAGACCTATTTTATTCAGGAAAGTTGTTATGTTATTCTGGAACCCTAATATCTTTCCGGAACAAATTTTTAATTATATAACTATGTGATTTAAAAAAAAAACTTTGTGCTCAGAATCGAATCCACGGGCTGACTAGATCGGATCTAGACCGGATTAGGTCAGATTCATTTTAAATGATGTCGGTATTATCAAAAGATAATGTCCATTTTGACCCGTTCATAATACAAAGGACGATTCTGGAAATAGCCTTGTTTTTTTTCTCGGTTTTTGGCGCCTGATTTGGAACACTGGCTATCCTTGAATTAGTACGTTTCGTGAATTATTTAAGAGCTCGTGAAATTTAGCACAGAAAATTCACAACATTGTTCTGAAGTTCAAAAATCGGCGTTATATATTCAGTAGTGTATTTCATAGGTTTCAGAATACTTGATCTTGAAACCCTTGAAATTTTTTACAATGAAAAATGTTTTCTTCAAAACTTTGTGTCGCCTGATTTGAAAAACGGGCTATCCTTGGTTTGATACGTTTTATAGACAATGTAAAACGTCTTCAAATTCTTCAGAGAATATTCACTAGCAATATTTAAATTCAAAACCGAAATTCAAAAATTCAAAAACCAGATAGAAAAAAAAAACCGTAAAATAGCACTATGTTTGACTATTTTTGTAGCAACCAATAGTATATGTCATGGGTTCCAGCATACAAGATCTTGAAGCCCTTGAAATTCTCTACCAGATCATGAATATATGAAAAATAAAAAAAAATGATTCATACACTTCCGGTTAGTGGTGAGATATACTTTACCTTTATCGGCAGTATTCAGAAAATACTCATTAAATATTTTACTAATTTTATGATTTCCAGTTCCAGAAGTTTAGTTGTTTTTTTTTCTGAAAAAATGAAAAAGAGTGCTCTCATATTGTTGATACATGGGTCTTACACATACATCTGAGCTTGATATAGTCATTTTCAGGCAAGGTATTGCTGAAATATTTTAAAATATATATCTCAAGCAAACTTCCAGGTCTCTTGGATGACACCCGCTCTCTCTGCCATGTTCTTCTTCGCCCACATCCTCGTCTGCTTCAACTCCGCAGCCAATCCCATCCTCTACGCCTACATCAACCGAGAGCTACGAAGTCAACACGTTATGGCAATGCACAGGAAGAGACATTCAGTTACACATGAGCAGAAGCAGGCGAAGCGGAATTCTCGACAATCAGATGCCTCGAAACATGAGATAACATTAGCTGAAAGTGGCACATTTTCAAGACTTTCCTCGCTGAAATCATCACTATTAGCAAGGCTGGGAAGGCGAAAACGGGTACCAATGATTGTAGTGGACAAAAATGTAGGTTCATGAAGGAGGAGGATAGTTTTTTTCTATGTAAATATTTTTTCAGGCACAAAATAGCATTTGTTCATCAACTGATGAAGAAAAGGATGATTACTTATGAAATATTTTGGAGATTTGCGTGTAAATAAATTGTTTATTTTTCTGAATTTGATATGTTTTTTGCTCTTCATGATATCATATTGTGTTCAACTTAAAAAAAAAAAAACAGAATGGGTTTAAGTGTCTATGGATGATAAAAAGGTTGATTATACTTTTTTATCAATCAAAAAAATCACGAAAAGGGTTCAGAAACCAAGATTATGAAGGTAAGAAGGGGTTTATATAGGATATAATTATGATAACTCGATTCTTAGTTATCATAAAATTGTTCGTCCAATATATCAATAGGAACTCCCATTTTCCTGAGCAAATCATTTCTTCTAAGACTGCTCATTATTCCAAAGCAATTTTGAAACAGCATTGTATTTCTATTATTTATATGGGCAAAAGAAATTTTTCGCTGGCTAACAGTATTTTTAGGAACAATCAACTTTCAAAAAAAAATACCTTGAAGCGAATAAGGCCTATATACCGTATTTTCTCTAATATAAGGGCATGCCCTTCTATTTTTCAACCCATTATTTCTAGTACTCTTATTTTAGGAAAACTCCATTTTTAGAGGTTCCTTTTACGTTTTTGATGATGCACTGAATCAATAAATACTTTAATGGGTTTTAGTAACAAAATCAACATACCAAAAATGAATAATAATTTTTTCAAATGCTCAAATCAGAACTGTCCCGAGTATCCTTATACCTTCAACTAGAGGTGCCCTTATAATAGAGTAAATATGGTAATACCCGAGTATTATCAACTTTAAACCTGTGGTGATTGAAAAATTGATTCAAGTGCCTTTAAAAGTGTTCTGAAAAAAATATTCAGACAGTTGTTTCCGATCTTCTTGACTTGAACAGAATATAAACTTGGAGTATTGAAAAATACCGATTTTTTTTGGATATTAGAAACTGTCAAGACGAACTAGTATACCAAGGCTTTGTTACTTGCTCAACTGTGCACCAGAGGCACTTCAGGGCACTTGATGATTTTTGTGAAAATCTTGAAAAATTAATGATTTTTGATAGTAGTTTTTCCATTTTTTGAGTGTCAGATGGTACTTGAGCGGCTTATTTATTGATCAGACCCCTATTGATATTTCAGACCTATAAGTATTAATTGGTCAAAACTTTCTCAATGCTATATTATCCACAAAACATCTCATGGAGGTCTAGCAGCAACAGCTGTGTTTGTTCGATGGAGCACGTTAGCTTCATCACATAGACGAGAGTGATATTCTGTTTTTTGATAACTACTCGGGGAAAAAACGGCAAGCGTGTCGCAAGGCTTTTTCCTTGTCGCAAGCTTGCGGCAGTTTGTCGCAAACTTGCGACACATTTTTTCTGGCGCAAGGGTGTCGCAAGCCGTGCAGTAGTTTTGCTGCTAGATGTCGCAAAGCTTGCGACTATTGGCGCAAGAACACCGCAATTGCGGCAGCCGAATGTCGCAAGTTTGCGACAAATTGCCGCAAGTTTGCGACAAACTGTCGCAAGCTTGCCGATTTTTCCCCGAGTAATTTGAAAAAAGTTGCTTTAAAATGAAGGAAATTGATGATGGTGAGTGTTCAAGTCAAAGGTGAGAATTTGGGTTTCTAAGAGGTGGTCGAATAAATAGGTGCTTCATTTTTTTTTCAAGCCAAAAAATCACTGATGCAGATTTCGGAATTACCCTATGAAAATCAAATTGTTGGTACCAACAATCATTAAGATTTTTCATCAAAATTCAAACTTTTCAAACTGTCAAAACTACCCTATCAAATATGAAATGAAAAAATTTAAGTTTTTGACTTGAAAATCTTTCGAAATTTAAATTAGGATTTGAATAATTTGAATAAAAGACACTGAAATTCAAACTTAACTTAGAATTGAATATTTCTGGACTCATGGGTTTGAGCGAATAAATTCAAAATGAAACAAACGAGCATTTTTTCTATTGAGAAAAAAATACGCTTGAAATACGGTATTGTGAACATTTTCGTCGAGTCGTGTGTTTGTGTGCAAACACGACAAAAATGCGGCAAATTCACGGTCTTGGTGTCTTTAAATGTAATAAAACTGTACTTCAAATGTACTTAAAAGTACACAATTTTTGAAAGTTCACTTGAGATAGTCCTTCGTGATTCTAGATCTTCCGAACCACAAAACCAGGGGTAGGACCCTAACATCCAGAACGTCCTGAAGCAAGTTCGAAAAACTGGTTCTTCAGTTTGGGTTCGATTCAGAGATGGTTTCCTATCATCCGGGTTCGAAAAATCAACCAAAATTGACCTCAACGTTTTTTTCTGAATCATCATACGTTCTTTATATTTTTCCTTCTGCCTGATTCAAAGATCAAACGTTGCATTTTTCCCATCCAGAACCCTATCAAACATATTGTTATTGTGATTTCCACCGAAAAAAAAAAGCAATATCAAAAAAAAAAAACTTCATATTGTCCTATCAGCACTCCTCCTCCTTTCTCCCGTCATCGCCCACCCCATTTGATAACAAACACATTGAATTTTTCGGTTTTTTTGAGGCAGAGAAGAGGAGATGACTAGAATATCACCAGAGTCACAGTAGGTAGGTCCAAGGGTTCACTTGATTTTTAATAAATTTGCTTTCAGGCGGCGAGGATCGTTGCTTGAACGAGAGACAGAATGGAGGTCAATGTGGATCTCGATCATCATGCAGTTTGTCATGGGGATACAGATTTCAGTGTACTATATGTCTATGTGGCCCTATTTGTCTGGTTTGGATAAAACGGCAACTATGGATTTTTTGGGATGGGTTGTAGCGTCGTGTAACATTGGATGTACTATTGTGAGTACATCTACACTGATATCCAGTAAAACAAAAACAATTGCAAAAGCTACAAAACTGGCTTAGTTTCAGCTAAAAATGAATTTACTCTCCTTCCCTCGTGCTTTCTTCTTTTCACGTTGTTCTCATGTGAGAGATCAACGACACTCCGCTAGCCCGTTATTTAGCGCCAGAAAATAAATTAGAGGGAATTTGAACCGTGATTTATATTTTAATTATCGTTTCTAACAAAACAGCAAAACAGGGTACTCACGTCATGTCAGCGCGATGAAAAACAGCAATTTGCGAGATTGAGAGAGACGCAGAGAAAGTACTCCGAGAGAAGTACAACAGTGAAAATTTCCATGGCCGACTGGTTAACGGGCGTGTCTTTGAATCGAACGACGGCGCCGAGCTCTGGTTCGATTCCCCCATGCGCCAAAACTTTTTTATTATTTTTTCTTTTTTTTTCAAATTACATTTTTTACAACGTTCTCTTGTCAGATACTAAAAAATACACCCTCGAAAATATTTTGAATACATTTTTGAGTTTCGAAAACACTTTAAACTGTAATTTGAAAAAAAAAGAAAAATAATAAAAAAGTTTTGGCACGTGGGGGAATCGAACCAGAGCTCGACGCCGTCGTTCGATTCAAAGACATGCCAGTTAACCAGTCGGCCATGGAAATTTTCACTGTTGTACTTCTCTCGGAGAACTTTTCTCTGCGTCTCTCTCAATCTCGTCAATTGCATGCTGACATAACGTGACTGTTTTAAGGCACATACTTCACCTTTCTACATCCTAATAAAAATGATCCTTTTTTTTAAATAAGCTTTTTTTTAGTTGAAGAAAATTATTTTTCCATTAGTGTAAAAAAGAAAAAAAAACTATCAGTAAATATCGTAAATAATATAGATAGATATCCATGTGTGTATTACACAAAATTTTATATGTTGGAATGGGGAAAAACTGTTCTATGAGAATTTGGGAAAGTAAAATGACAGTCAGAATCGGTTTTGAAGAAAACTAAAAATTTTTGTCTGCAAGAAAAATGTGCTAGACATTTTAAAAATTGTAGTTCATAAAAAGAATACTATCCAAGCTTCAAAAAAAGGCCATCGGGTTACTGTAGTTTCAGTTTTCTTGCACTAGAAAGAAGGGTAATTGGATCAGGAGAAACCGATTCTGAAATTGATTTTTTGAGGGATCCTGGTTTTAAGTTAGAAAAAATTGATTATCAATGGAGCGCATTTAACCTATTAAATTTCAGTCCATAGTTGAATAACTATGGTAGCCTTATAGCCTTATTCCCCTTTTTTGAAAATAAAAAAGATATGCAGGTTGTTTGAGGTACTGTAGTATTATAAATCTAGAGAATTTTAAAATCAGTCTGGAATTTTTTTCAATAGTTTTTTTTCGGACCACTGAATTGAAATTCATAATTTTTCAAGAGAATGTAGAAAACCTGAAACCTATTCATCACTGTTTCACACCAATAAAATGTGTATTTTTGATAACTTGGATACGCAACGCAACCGCAACGCAAACGCAAGTTACCTTCACAATAGGGCAAATAAATATATCGGACAGCCAAACCCGGAAAATGTCGGCCACAAACATCAGTAGGTCAAGTAAAGCTCCATAGAGAACGTTGAACACAGTACCAAATTAAACCTGTACATCTTTATTTCTCGAGTTAGATGTGCAGGGTGTTACTCTAGAACCCTATGTATGTCACCCTAAACTATCCTATTTTCCAGTCCAACCCCATCTATGGCTTCTGGAATCAAAAAACGCTCTCCTGCAAGCAACCAGTCGTCTGTGGTCTAATCATTGCCTCCATAGGTGAGAGAGTCCAAAATAACTTCTTTTTCCTTTTCGGGTGCACCTGTCTCCCTTTTTTAGAACCTCTTAACTGATAAGGGGTTCTTCTGAAAAAATGAGTTGATTTCATTTTTATCAAGAGTTCAGGTCAAGCATGCTATGGTGCGATCAATATTGCTCACACCAATGGGAAGTGGTATATGATTGGGGCGAGGATAATCACAGGGCTTGGCACGGGAAGTCTATCCGCCCTGCGATCTTATGGTGCAATGGCGTCGGTCCCTAAAGATAGGTTGAAAGCCGTGTCATATGGAACAGCAGGATATGTATGTGGTATATCATTCGGCCCGGTCATCTCGGCTGCATTTACACCATTGGGTGAAGATGGTTTCTATGTATGGGGGATATTTATCAATATGTACACCGGAGCCGCATATTTGATGTGTATAGTTTGTCTGAGCGCGGCGATTGTGATGGTGATATTCTTCAAAGAGGACTATGCAGGCATCATTGATGAGAATTTACATGACGATGATGCTAATTGGATTGTCCCGAAATATGATCTACTTCCCGCATTAGCATGTATCTATTTATATATGATTGTTAGTATGTTGGCCACCAATATTGAAGTGTAAGTTGTACTTTTTAAAATAGGTGCGATATCAAAAACATTTTGTACACATAGACACAAATCTTATCAACCAACCAAGATCTTCACACTTTGATTGTTAGTTTAAAAAAGAAGAAGAAAAAAAGGGGAGAAATCTTGTTTCATTTTTTATTGTGATTGAATGTAACAATTTTGACGAGGGAGGTGATCATGTGGTTGGGATGAAATTTTTTAAAGGAACATAAAGAGGGAGGGGGGGCCGCAAACCTACCTGAAAGTTACGAAAGGTTTAAGGCGTGATCTCCGGGAATTTCATAAATTACCAATAACCGGGGATGTTCCGGTTCGAATGGTTATAATCTTAGGTAAGGTCTATATTACCTTAACCTGAGTTTTGTACTAGAAGCCTAGAGGGGTATTCAAAGGATCTAAAGTGATATACAGGTCCTAGATTAATGGAAGGGTGGAACCACTGGTTCGTTTATTTTAGACCAATCCACTTTTTCAAGCTACTACTTAACAAAATCTGGAACCTTGTTCAACCCTTATATCTTCCAGAGATCCCTAGTTCAAAATGGAACATCAATTCTAAGAATAAGAATTTGAAAAAGTACACTCTATCCTGTTTTTAGTCCATTTCAGGCACCTTATTTTGGAACACATTTGTGATATAAATACACTAGCGGTCAAAATTGGCTTATACTCAGTGTTTCAGCTATGACTTGGCTGAAAATTATAGTTTCAGGACTTGGTATAAGGCATATATGTCAAATACACTTGTGATGTTCCAACTTTGAGGGCATTTTTTTTTCTAATTTTTGGAAAGAACTGAACTTCGATTTGAACTGAAATTGGTATCATTCGAAAGAGCGTCTTAAAATTAGTGAAGCAGTTTTTCTGAATTCCCCCGAAAACACACAAAAATAAATGAACTTCACAAAATTTGACTAGCTATTGAAAAAACTATAACAAGCAGCTTAAAATAAAAACTTGATTTTCTATGTTTCAGAATGTCTACCCCGCTGACTACTGTACTTTACGACTGGAAGGATAGTCAAGCGATTCTCTACAACGGTATAACTGAGTCAATCACATGTCTTGTCTCGGTGGTTATCAATTTCGCGATTGGTTCTTCGTTTTTGAGTAAAATGTGAGTTCAATGTGGTCAATAGTGACTCTAACTGTTCATCACAAGCAAAAAATACTCCAAGAAAAGTACAAAGTGTCCACGATTGACTGGTTAGCGTGCGTGTCTCTTGAGCAGAGCAAACAACTCTGGTTCGGTTCCCCCCAAACTTTTCTTGTTTTTTTTTTTCGGAAATAAGTTGCCGCAAAGGGGAATCGAACCAGAGACTAGACTTCGTCGTTTGCTCGAAAGGCACGCATGTTAACCAGTCGGCCACGGACACGACATGGATCTGATTCAATTTTTTTCAGCGACAAGAGGAAGCAAATCTTCTTCGGCATCTTCGTCTTCGTTCTCTACCACATTGTCAACTATCCCTGGTGGTTCTACTCTGGTCCGCTACACTTTGTCCCACCCGGCTATAATACCACAGAAATCGGAGGATGTCTACAAGATTATACATGGTGTAATACCACCACCCGAGTCCCTCTACCAGCCTATTTATTCGCGTTCGTTGTTTTCTTCGGCATCGCTTTTCCGTTCGTTGAATCACCCGCCGCTGCTTTGTATTCGGAGATTCTTGGCCCTCGAAATCAGGGAATTATGCAAGGAATGTTGTCGTTTGGCGCAAGTGTTACACCATTTGTCGCCTCGATTGTTATCACTTATTTATTCCAACATACTGGGTATCGATATGTTATTTTGTTACAGTTATTAACATTGATTATTGGTGCTTTGTTATTAGCTATATTTTATAAACGGCTTGTTCCGTTGAAATTGATTCCAAAGAATAAATAGGGTATTTAATAAATAATTTGAATTTTTGTTGTTGTTATAAAATGGATGAGGTTCTTCATAGCCTTCGTTGAATCTTTGTATAGGCTCTGTCAAAACCTTCATAAGCTCTATTTAGGCCTTTCGAAGTCTCTATTTAGACCCTTTATATGCTTTGTTAAAACCTTTCATAGAAGGTTCAAATGAGACCTTTCATAAGCTCGTTTTAGGGTCCTCATAGGCTACGTTCAGGCCTTCCTCATGCTGTGTTTAGGCCATTTATAGGCTTTGCAAAGGGCCGTTACTCATAGGCCCAAACTGTAAATGTCTTCGGCTCTTCATATGCTTCATTAAGTTCTGTTTATGGTCATTAAAAGCTTTACACAGGCTCTTTAACGATCCGGCTAAGGCCCACTAGTTGTTTTATAAAAGCCCTTTGTATGTTTTGTGTTCAGGTCCTTTATTCTTGTGCTCTGTTGAGACCCTTCATAGCCTTTGTTCAGGCCCTTTCTTGACAGCTTCTGTTAAAGCCTTTCATAGTCACAGGCCGTCCTCTGAATCCGGTTCAAACATTTTATTGGTCCTGTTAAAGCTGCTTTCTAAAAGTCCTGTTGACCCCCCTTCAACAGTCCTGTTAAAACCCTCTGATAGTCCTGCTAAGGGCCTTCAGTAAACCTATTGAGACCGCTATTTTTAGTGAGTTCCAACTGTTCAGAATGTGGAAACCGAACCCCGGTCTTAAGATTATCAGGATTTCGAAACAGAGAATTAACGTGAAATAACTTGGTGTTCCAAAAAAATTATTTTAAGCTCAAAAACCCGAATTTTCCCCCTTCATTTCTTCATTTTTTTCATATCAAAAACAAAAAAAACACATGGAATTATTAGATGCACTACGAAAATTATCAACAAATGAAGTGGACTCGGAAGAGGAGCAATTTCTGAAAAACGCCAGATACTACAACGACTATTTCTCGAATCGATTCGAGGCGCCCGATGAAGTCAAAACCATTCCGTCGACGTTTCGGCGTAAACGTTTCGAGGAGAAGCGACGACTTTTCGATATCGAATTTCCGCATCGAGTATCGCCTGGGAAATTGCAAAAGGGGCGGGATGCGCTGAAAATGATTGCTGAGAATCGGGTGAGTTTCAGATTGTTTTTCAAACCCATTCAGTTTTTTTTAATTAAAGGAGAGATATTTCCCGGCGGAATTATTCACATCGAAAGAGTTGCCTACGACGTCTCAGGAAACAACTGAACAATCAACAACTGATCAATCAACAACGCTTTCAAAGAAAATATTACCTAGAACCTGGAATTTTGGCAGTGAATTGTCTTCTACTGAAAGTGAACCCTGTGTTGCTGCAAAATAAAATCATTTTTCAACCTCCCTCGTTCATTTTCCAAACAACACTCCGCGCGCGTGTTGTTTATCGTAAAAATATATTTCTTTTATTTTTTTCTTTTTGAACAGGTTAACCCAAAAAACACCGAAATTTCAGATGCGGGTGCTTGCCAAGGGACAATTAATATGTGCGGTGGTGTTAAGGAATAATCGGAAATTCAGCACGACGTTCAGAGTTTTGCAAAAAGACCCAAAATCGTTGGATAAGCCGAAAGAGGAGCATGCGTTGCAAAAGTCGATTTTGGAAGAGGTTTTGATTCATGAGAAAAAAAAGCCGGTGACATTTGGAGGAAAGGTGACTATTTTCTTACTAAAAAAAATAGAGAGCCATATTTATGACCACAAAAATTATAATTTTGAAAAGTTGTATATGAAATTTCGCTCGAAAATTATTAAGAAAAATTGAACCCTATAAAATCGTTATTTAAACTTATCCAGTTCAAGAACTAAATTTTAAGAAACAAAAAAATCCATTTTAGTAAGTTGCGTCATCCGAAGGTTAAAAAAATCTAATGATGAAAATACGCCGAAAAATATTCCGTTGTCCACTTCCAAAATCAAACTTGAGTCCCGAAGTTTGCTCAGTAAATCTCTAAATCATTATAATCAAAAAAGTATTTTCCAGGTAGCCGAAAAAGCATCAAACACATTCATGTACACCGCAGTCGTCGCTGGAATCGGTCTAATCGGCGCCTTCGTCTATGTTCTAGCCGGCGAATTCTTCCGCGAAGACAGTCCTCAAACCATATTCAACAGAGCTCTCGATATTGTCCGTGAAGACGGACGATGTCAAGACATATTTGGTCCAACGATCGCCGGATTCGGCGAAGAAACAGCCCGTGGTCGACGACGACACGTCGCCCATCATAAATATGAAAAAGATGGCCGACAACGTATACGTGTGTTATTCCATGTGAAAGGAGATAGAGATGAGGGAATCGCGCAAGCCGAAATGGAGCAAAGAGACGGAGATTGGGAATGGCGATTCTTGTATGTTGAAAATAAACGACGCCCGAAAACCACTCATGTCCTTATTGATAATCGTTAAATATCCAACCGGTGTAATTTTTTCTTGTTTTGTTTAGGAATGATAGATGTTGTTATTATAAACTTTTTTGCTCAGAACATCCCGTTTTTTTTGTTTGGAAAGTTTTGAAACTTTGTTTGAATATATTTTGTACATGTACTTGCTAACTAACATTGGGAATATTTTTAGAATGGAAGACGACGGGTTTACTTTGGTGACGGGTAAAAAAGGCGGAAAACGCGGTGGATATGTGAGTTTTTAAGATTATTTTCTTTGGATAAAACTACTAAAAATCAGTGTAATTTGTTTTTTTTTGGACGTAGAGTTTTTTTCAAGTCAAAGACGCAAAAATTTGTACATCCTGAGATCTTTAAATATCTATTTTTAATATATTCCCCATTCTCATAAATTAACTCGGAAAAACCTGGAAACATCAGAATAAAACATGGATTTTTGCGCTAGCTTGCTGGGTACATTTTGCGTAAACTGCAGCAAAAACTGTAAGACTTGCGAACTTGCTCAAAACTGCCATATTTTCTACTGAAAAGTACAGTAATCAAAAACTGATACTACTGTAGTTCAATGACAGTATTAAGATCAAGCAATTCAGTGTTCTATTATTAAAAACACGAAAAATCGAAAAATTTCTGACAGTTACAGTAGTCTTCTGAACCACTAGACTTTCAAGCACCCCCGAACCACAAAAATAAGACACATAAACAAAAGTAAATGTTTTATATCACTACAAAGATGTTCGTCGTATTGCGCTTGTGTAGAGAGACTAAGCTGGTGGAGCAGCAGCAGCATCAGCTGGAGGGGCAGCTGCGGCACTTGGTGGAGCGGCACCACTTTTCGGGGTTTCGTCTTCCTGTAATAATCCATAGTGTAGTTTCTGCACAACCAATACAGTTGACTTACCTTTGCCTTTTTGCCACCGCATTGAACAATAAGAGAAGAGACGACCAGCGAAGCAATTAGTTCGAAAAACATTGTTTTGTTCGAAAATAACCGAATCCAAACTAAATTTCCTTCCTTAGCCCTCTGGATTTATGTAGAATTTTTCTAGTTCACGCGGAAGATTTTATCATTTTCCGGGAAAGTTGGTCACGTTTCAAAAATGTTTGGTTCCTTTTTTTCAGATCAAAAAAGGTGATACACATATTCGAGTCGATGGATCATTAGAAGACATTGAAAAAGCCTTCAAAACCGCTGGAATTTCTGTAAAAAATAGTGGACTGGTGTGCGTTTCCAGTTTTCAAGCAAATATTTAAAATTTTCCATTTTCAGAGAGTGGATGGTTGATCGATTCAATGATTTTAATATTTCGAAGATTGTGATTTTAGGAAATGGACATTTTGATGGATCGCATGAGCCGGGAGTTCACCAACTCGCATTGTTTCTCGAATTATCAGAGAGATTTGACATCAAGGATGTTGTGTTTCAGGTTAGATTTTTTATGATTAGAGGATGAGGTTTCTTAGAACATTAAATGAAATATCGATTTTCTGGGCCACGTACACTAAAAAAACACGGTTTTCAAAATTTTATATAAAAAATAAAATACTTGACTAAAATGAACTGGAAAATTCGAAACTATCTTTCAAAGTATTAACCTAATTTTTTTCTCTATAAACTAGAATCTGAATTGTTGAACAATATCAAGTTTTCCTGGCCAGAAATGAATTTTTCTAATTTAAAAAAAATCAAATTTTGCAGGTAAGAAACCAAGAAAATTAGTTTAATATGTCTTTATATTAATTGACGATCCACAAAAAATTTAGTTCTGAAATTTAAAAATACAGTTATCATTTCGAAGAATGAGTGTTCGTATTTAGGAGTCGGTTCTGTTCGACAAAGTGACACAGATTTATCATATCATATTAAGGACTTGAAAATTGAAAATATTCGTTTCTACCCATTTTAATGCTGAAATGCCTTAATTTTTTCTGAAATATTGAAGGAAATATTGATTTTTTACCACTAACCAGGTTATTGCCGTTCAAAAGTGTTTTCTTGTATTCGTTATACAAAATCCAAAATCTGATGCTAAATTCCAATCTGAATATTTTATTTTGACAACAGCAGCATGGGAAAACTGAAATTTTAATGTTCTATTTTCCAGGATCCAGTCATCACCGAAGTCGAAAAATCATTCCTAACTGCAAAAAATATCACAATCCGACCTGGTCCAGATGTCAATATTGAAATCGATTCTGAAAATAACACACTTATTGGATTGATTCATGGAGAACACGAGATTTTGGAGCAATTTTTAGAGTGCAATTCAACGAACTTGAGCAAAATCACCGTATTGGGAAATAATTATGGAGCTGTGAATTTGGCATTGAGGAAGATTAAAGATACAAAGATTGAAGAATTTTTTGAGAATTCTGAAATTTTCACAATTCCAACGAGGATTTCAGAAGAATTTCATTCGAATGCATTTTCGGATACTTGCTTGATGATGCCAAAACGATGAAATGCGCAGAGAAATGGGATTTTGGATTTTCCAAGGCAGCAAAATGGATTCTCCAGCTTCAGACTGAAACATAAAATTTTTGACATTTTACCTATGATTTATTGTTCTCGCCGGTTTTTTAACCATTTTAATATTTTGTCTTAAATCCCATTCCCATTCATCAAACGATTTCCAGATGATTTGCTCATTGGCGAGTGAGCTTGGAGCTTTGAAATTAGTGTCGAGCTCATCGAAAATCCTAGTCTCTACTAGGAATTTTCCCGCCAGAGGTACCAAACCACTACCAAGATATTTATGGGATATGGAGGATTTGAAGCAGAAATCGGGAGGAGAGTATACCCATAAACCATTGAGAATTAATAGGTAAACCTAATTTTTGAAAACGGCTCCCAAAAAATGTGAATTTTTGTCAGATTGGGAGGTAGAAATCCGGAGACTGGTCGAAAAGTAAATCAACATATTGGAGGAGGTGTGAAATTCGATTATTTTATGATTGATTTTCATCGACGTGGGCCGATTGATGCGGTTGCGACGTATGATGAACGAGTTTTGGAAGTGAGAAGAGATCCGAATCGAACTTGTCATATTGCATTGGTGGCGGGAGTTGAGGGAAAACGGTGGATTTTGGCGACGGAGAATATGAAGTTGGTTTTTTTGAACGAATAATTGGAAACGAAACAAATCTAAAATGTTCACAAAAAAAGAATAATAGAAACAGAAATTTTTTGAAAAGGTTAAAACAAAAATGTTTTCCTAGAAAAGATATGAAATAATGTTGTGCTTTCGAAAGCTCGCGGGGATTCTAATTAATCGGTACAAATATACCATCCGGATAGAGCTCGGGCTCGCCTAACAATTGTAAGAATAAAACGAAAAATAGGTGTATAAGAATTTTCGAAGTAATCTAATGAATACATTTTAATCTAGAGTGACCGTTAAAACCATGTGTATTAGCTAAAATTAATAAAATTTTACTAGCTCTGGACGGCTCAGTTATTTTTGAAGAAATTCAGATTGAGGAGAATTCAGATTGAAAATTCATTGAAAAACTATTATAGTTATTTTCATAATATACGTGAAAATTCCGAAATTAAACCGCCGAATCTAAATTCGATTTTGTTCCAGAGCTGGTGACATTATTTCAACAACATCGCATTTATCTGAAAATCCAGTGATTGGAATCGAAGGAAATGCATATCCGATTGGTTCATTGGCCGCTGGAACATTGATCAATAGCATTGAACGATACCCGACTATGGATTCGGAGATTTTCGTACAAGCTGCAGGAGCTGCTGCCACTATTGTCAGACATCAAGGAGATTTCACTGTGGTCAAGGTATTTTTGACGTTTTTTTTCGAGATCAGGTGAAACGAAGATTTTCAAGAATAATTATGTACTACTCAAATTCCCCTTCATACTTCGGATTTTTTTGAACCTGAACTTTCGGTAAAATAACATATATTGTTTTTGACTTCTCAATCACGCGATTTGGTGAATTCGTAGGCGGTAAATTTCTACTGCGCTGTGAGCAGGTTTTCTACAGAACAAACAAGATTGTGTGGTTGAGTCGAGACTTTTATCAAGAATTTATCAGACAAAAGCATGTTTTTGAATTCTTGCACGCAATCGTTTGATGTATATTGAACCTGATATTTTAATAAGTGTATAGTGAGAAGAGACAAAGGAGTTGTTTTCGACTTTTCAATCACGCGATTCTGTGTCTAGAAATCGGTGATTCTCCCCCGCATAGTAGGCAGATTTTCTGAGAAACCACCTTGCGTGGTTGTTTAAGATATGATATCAAGATTTTATCAGACAATAACATGTTTTCGACTTATTGCACGCGAAGGCTTGATTGAAGTTTCGTTGTTTCGAACCAGGATAACTGGATTTAGTCTTACAGAGTTCTGTACTGTAATGACGAATACAAAAATAGATAGGTTTGAAATTATGTGGTGCAGAGTAAAGATATTCAATATTGATTGACTGTCAATTTTCAAATTTCGATATAAACCGGTTCGTTACGGGCGATTTTTATTCGAACAACAGACAATCTCATCAGTTCTAGATATTTTTCAGTTACTCTGTATCTTTCTTAATATTTGCTGGTGCCACGTATTCTGAAAACCCTTACAAACTTAAGAACTCGATACATTCTTTCTTTTTTTGAACCTGATGTTTCAGCTAATGTCTGGAATTGAGAGCGTGGTTAGATTTCTATATTTGGAACCACGCGATGCCGTGAAAAGGTTGTCTAGAATCCAATCAAGGTTGCGTGGTGAAAATGAGATTTTTGCTATCAGGAGTTCATAAGACAATAACATGTTTTTGACTTCTTGCACGCGATGGTCTGAAGTACTACTGTAGTTTCGTTGTTTTAAACCAGGAAATCAAATTTTCGCTCTGAAATTGAAAAAATAGAAGGAAGTTTGAATCTATCGGATATCCAGAATGAAGTTGCATACGGAATATGATTGAAGGTGGAAGTTTTTCGATTTTTCCGGATATAGAAATCGATCAATATTTCGATGTTGAAATAAGACTTGTTATCAGAAGTTTATCGAACTTTTACATTTTTTTGACTTACTTCACGTGATTTTTAAAATTAATACTGTAGTATCATTGTTTCGGAGCAGGAAATTAATTAAAAATTTCTATTCGTATATATGTCCCCACTGAAAATAGTTTGTAAACGGCAGATTACCCGTAAATTAACTTTTAGGGTTTTGAATATTTTCAGATGAGTTTTGGTTTTTAATGTTTTGATGATGTACATCGAAATGAACTTCGATGTGGATTCCTGTGAATTTGTAGATGTTCTGGGTTCCAATATTCAAATTGTAGTCAAATTATTTGTGAGATTGGGTTTCGGTTGTGGCTATGAAAATCTAATGTTCCACGCTGAAGGGAAAAATAATCTAAGACTTGCAAAGCAAAGTTTGATGTACTTAAAAACTCCCAAGGTTAATGTATAAATAGTTTTTTGAAAATAAATTACTAAAAAAATGTTTTACTTTTACTTTGAAACAAAATACGATTGCCTGACATTTCCTTGTGAGAGTTAGGGCTGAACTGGACAAGGTTTCATGCTTTTCGTGTTACCTTGTTCCAAATTTCCATGTTCCCAAATCTCTTGTTCATTCAGATCATCAGACCGTACAATAAATTGTTTTAAAGTTCACAAACATCCAAAAATAAGTTTATTCTCATGTACTTTTAGACTCATGTACTCATGTACTATTCTCATGTACTTATATATTAGAAGACCAAGTTCTTGTATCTGAGAATAGAAGCATTGAACGGATTTACTGGTTCTTAACATCAAAACAACAAAAGCGATCGCGTGCACAAAGTCCAAAACATGTTTTTGTCTCTGAAAATCCTGATAACAAGTCTGACATGCAATCCTAATTGGTTTCTACTTCATATCCGGGGGAAAATTACCGTATTCTGATAATAGAATCGCGTGATTGAAAAGTCACAAACAAGAGGCTAGAAAAATTGCAGAAGATCAGGTTCAAAAGGAAGTAAACGTTAAAAAATAACTGTATAGGAGATATGAGGAAATGATCAACCCTATTTTGAGATTGATTCATGCGAACTGATATACCGACAACGCACGAAAATTCATGAAAAGATAGCAAAAACTTTAAAAAAATTCTGGTTCTAAAGTGAAGCGAACATTTTCTTTCACTCATCCTACGGTTTTAACAGAAGAAATTACACTGCGAAAAATAATTGGAGAATCTTATATTCCAAAATTTGCTGTTTAAAAACTTGATCAAAATGTTGCCTGGTTAAAATTGGTTACTAAAATGTTCTCACAGTTTCCACTAGAATAAATTATACTGCGAAAAAAACAATAGGGAAATTTTATGTTCTAAAGTTTGCATTTTCAAAATTCGATCAAAGTGTTGCCTGGTTAAAATTGGTTACTAAAATGATTTTACGATTTCTATGGAAGAAATTATACTGCGAAAAAACATGAAAAATGTTATATTGCAAAATTTGCTGTTTCAAAATTTGATCAAAATGTTTGATCGCAATATTGTTTACTGAATTCTGATATTACCTTGAATGATTTAGCGAAATGATTGTAACGAAAAATTATAAATTATTTTTACTTTTTCTTAACCGATCTCTCAGAACTTTCGTAAATAAAATTCTTTCCGAATTTTTCAGTCGGTAAAAACGATTTCAACAATTTTCACATTCCTGATTCAACAATTAGTTTGAAAAAAAGCAAATCGTTAAATAAAGCAGTAAGTGAAGCTAAATTCACACATGTAACCGATTTATGAAAATTATAAAGAATTTTCAACATATAGCCATTCATAATATGTTTCAAAGTTTCCATAAATTTCCAGACGTAGAGAATCAATCAATTTCACATTCCGACATGTGCCCACGTTATGAAAAAAATTCAGACGAAAACTCAAAACCAAATTGCGAAGTATTCAAAACTCAGAATTTTCCGAAAGAAAAAAATAGTTAAGTATTTATAAGTTCACAATTGATAATCCGAACTTATTTATCAAAATGTTGCTATCTGATTTTAACAGAATACAAAAATCTCATTATTCGGAAAACTCCAAAAAATATTCATAGCATTCAGAAATCCTAAACTTTTCATTTTAGCTCCCCCACAAACACGAATTCTCATTGCATCGTTCATGCATGGCCACAGTTGGCCGATTATCCCATGCCGATATTGATAATAAAATTTATGGTTCGGCACAAATGCACAGAAGGTAAGTGCTCATTTCACCCTCGCAGCATCGTATGTTTTATTACAGATTCGGTTATAAAATGTCGAGTGGCTTGTTCCATAAGAAAGATGGATATTTTGGAAGAAAAGTGAGTGGTGGTCCCTTTTGATTCCTTTGATTCTTATTCTTTTTCTATTTTATGATTATTATTTTCTTATTCTTTTGCAAGTCGTGTAATAACAACAACGGAAATTTGAATTTTTGAACATTGAAAAAAGGAGAAAAACAAAAAATAATAATAAAAAAGAAGACGAATCGCTATTGTGCTCCAATTAATTATGCTCATCTCATTCTCCAGATCCGCGCACTTCCGCCTGTTCGACAATTGGATACACCGCCAGCCGCCCCACCACCAACACAACGATTTACCATGTCGAAAAAGGAACTCTCTGGACTACACGGACATGCGAAAGTACACAATTTGTTGGCTCATGGATATTCGACGAGAGATTATCAGGACTAGATTTTTGTTTGTTACTGCTTTTTTTTGTTATTATGAAGTTTTAGGTTTAGATTAAGGCTTTCTAAAACTAGAATTTTTCATAATGAGTAACTAGAAAAGTTTGAGTTCTATTTACATCATCAGTTCTTGAAAGGAGAAAATTACGTAAGTGAGGTAGTCATTCAAAGGGACAAAGGCTTTTGTACTCGAAAATGTATCAAAAACTGAGAACCAGAATATAATTTAGTTTTGAATGCCCACTTTTAGACATTATTTTCGAGTTTTGAGCTTTAATTCAAATTTTTGCAGCTTGAAATGTAATTTTAAAAATTCAATCACGTTACAGTAACTTTGAATACATGCACATCAAACTTTCCAATTAGATGTGCAGGTTATTTGATATTTCGTTTTAATAATTGAAAAAATACACCGAGCTTGAATGTACAATTTAAATTTTAGAAATTCAAAAAAAAAACAGGGAAA
This sequence comes from Caenorhabditis sp. 38 MB-2015, assembly GCA_900536415.3. Lineage (NCBI taxonomy): Eukaryota > Metazoa > Nematoda > Chromadorea > Rhabditida > Rhabditidae > Caenorhabditis > Caenorhabditis quiockensis. Next base: position 2,508 of record LR549184.1, on the reverse strand, counting down.
ATTAAAAATTAGGCTTATATCTTTTTGGAATATAATAATAATATAATATTGTTTATCCGGCGAGGTCAGAAGTCGCTTGAAAATGGGAAGAAAATGAAATTGGTTCGGATCGCGGGTAGATCAAAAATGTCTTGTAGCGACGAGGTGAGTGTGTAGTTCTTTTGGAGCAGAGACAAATCAATATATTTATTATACGTTGCTTTTTTTGTTTTCAACATAATAAATTTAGCAAAGCTTATTTCCTTCATACAAATGTTTTTTTTTAAACATTTCACTAAGAAAAAGGAACTCTCTTCTGATTTCATTGTGGTAAAAACAACAAAAAAAAGCAACGTATAATGAATATATTGATTTGTCTCTGCTCCAAAAGAACTACACACTCACCTCGTCGCTACAAGACATTTTTGATCTACCCGCGATCCGAACCAATTTCATTTTCTTCCCATTTTCAAGCGACTTCTGACCTCGCCGGATAAAAAATACTTTTTTTTCTAATTTTGGCGGTAAGAATAAAAACTATTCACGAAAAATCAAAAAGTTAACATTTTTATTACTGTAGTTGATCTATTCAGCGAATTGTCTCATTAATTTTATTGGATATTTTGTTTCCCAATTTTGTTCGCTGAAAAATCATATCTATTACAGATCAGCAAAAAACGCTCCACCGCAATTTTACCCGAAAAAGGGTATTAGAAAAAAACTCAATAAAGTTCAAATTCTTCGCTTTTCACCGAACTACAAAGTTTTCTGATGCTAAACTTATTGTTCAAGAAACTGACAGTTATATATGCAGGCTGTCCAGGGTACTGTAGTTCACAACTTCCTCGTGAGTTTCTAGTTGTTATTTTTCTCATGAATCGAAAAAATACATTTTTTCAAATTCTCCAGTCATCCGCAAAAAGTTGTTCATTGCAATCGAAGATCTCCTTCTACAATAATCCCGGAAGATTTTATGTCATGTTCCTTTAAATTATAGCTACAGTACTCCTGGGAGGATTTAGAAGGAAGTGAATGAAGCCTTATTTGTATGCCATTCAAGCTTTTCCTTTTCTCAAAAAATCAAAAGTTCAAATTTTTTCTTTGTTGTTTTTCTTTGTCCCTGTCTACCTTTTTGACCCGCCTTCATTTCGCGTTTCAGCCGAGCTCCGCCCATTTTCACAAAATGGATATATGTCGACTGAAATGAACACTTGACGCGGCTCATTTCTATGCTCTTTTTATTGGTTGGGTCACATTTTTTGGAGGGAGAGAGGGTGTTTTTTGATGTTCTCTGTTGTTCTTAGGGGGCATTTTTCTTTGAGATAGAGGGGAGGGGTACTGTAGTTTTGCCTTGTTTGATGGGATACTGTATCATAACACATTTTGTGTGGCTATTTTTTGTTTTTGTGATTTTTTTTTCCGGAGAGGAGGATTTTTAACTACCTGAAGATCTTATTTGAGAAGTTTGATGTGCAGGTTTTCTGGGGTACTGTAGTAGAGCTCAATATTTTAAAAGTGCAAAATTGTTTCTCAAGTCATGAAACGTGAAAATCAAATATCAAGTGGTCGAATTTGTATTTCGCAATTTTGATACCCAAATTTAACGACGAAAATTACAAAAAAAATTTTCAAGGGGTTAAAAAATCAGTTTTTCATTCCAAAAGGTCAGATTTTTGAATTTGTAAAACTTTAATTATTTTTTCAAAACTGAAGATTCAGAAAATGTTATAGTTACTTCGCTTTGAAAAGATTAAACTTGACCCGCAAAATTCAAATTTTCAATTCTAAACTTCAGATTTGAAAACATTTTTATCAAATTTAAAATGTGAAAGTTTAAGCCAAAATTGGTCAGAATGCACCAAAAATCCCTATTTTCTCACACTCAAAATTCAATTTTCAAAAAGAAAAAATCCCTGTTGCAGAGATAAGTTGTATTCAAATTTTTGTTAGTATCAACAATTAACGCGCCGATGTCTTTTGATTAGTCTAAATTCAACATTTTGCATATGAAATTCAGATTTAAAGGCATCAAAGTTCAAAATTGACCTATGAAAATCAACATTTTAGTTTTTGACTTGAAAATATCTGAAAATTCGAATTAGGAAGACTATATCTGGTTAGAGTTTGTATTTTTCTTTAGAGAAAAAAATCCCTTTTTCAGTGACAAAATCCAATTACCAAAAACATCCCTGTTTCAGAATCAATTTATTCTGAAATTATGCTGGTTCCCACAATTAGTCTGTAGAACTAAATATGTAAAGGGTAGACATAGTTTCAATTTTTCACTTGAAAATCCTTTTTTTTTCCCAAAATTGAATTTTGAAAAAAAAATCTCTGTTTCAGAGCAAGCTTATTCACTAAGTTTTGTTGGTGGAAATAATAATTGTACCGATCTCGATTTATTAGTTGCAATTCAAGTTTTCACACCTGAATCACGTCATGTCAGCGCAATGAAAAATAGCAATTTGCGAGGTTGAGAGAGACGCAGAGAAAAGTTCTCCGAGAGAAGTACAACAGTGAAAGTTTCCA
>LR549181.1:26152-61397 GCA_900536415.3 Caenorhabditis sp. 38 MB-2015 | reverse complement strand
AGGTGTTAGAACAAGGTGTAAACAGGAGATTAACAAAGTGTTAGAAAAATGACAAGATGGATGGGATTAGGGTAAAGTTGTGCAAAAACTTAAAGAGAAGACTTGGTCACATAGTAGATACCTACCTTAAAGGAACATAGATACCTACCTTAAAGGAACATAAATACCTACCTTAAAGGAACATAGATACCTACCCTAAAGGAACATAGATACCTATCTTAAAGGAGCATAGATACCTACTTTAAAGGAACATATATACCTATCTTAAAGGAACATATATACCTATCTTAAAGGAACATAGATACCTACATTCAGGGAACATAGATACCTACTTTAAAGGAACATAGATACCTACATTCAGGGAACATAGATACCTACTTTAAAGGAACATAGATACCTACTTTAAAGGAACATAGATACCTACTTTAAAGGAACATAGATACCTACCTTAAAGGAACATTTCAGAATTGAATTTTAGGGATCAAGATACCCCTTTTTCAGGGATCAAGATATCACCTTCCGCCATAAAAATGAAAAAACCCTCGGTCACATAGGGGAATCGATCCCGGGTAGTAAGATTTATAGTCAAACGCTATACCTGCTGAGCTAGCTAGTCATGATAATTCAACTGATAACTAGCCAATATATTAGTTGTGTTTTCTAAATAAATGAAAAAACCCTTGCCCCAATGAGGAATCGAACCCGGGTCACAAAATTAAGAGTTTAACGCGTTACCTGCTGAGCTAGCTATCACCGATGAGACCAGGGTTCAATTCCGCATTGAGGCAAGGATCCTTGTCCTCCCAGATGAACCAATTATCCTCTATTATAGATATAAAAGGAGCTTTTGTTTTTCACACCCACTTCAATTTTAGAGCCCTTGGTGTGAAGAGTGTGGTGGCACCCTATTGTGTGTTAATAATGATGGTGTATAATATAACATCGGCAAGAAGAAAGTGAAGGAAGGGTACTGTAGGTGAGGGGGGGCCTAAAAAATGTAACATAGTGCATCATAGGTTACCATTAGTGTACTATGATCTACAGTATCTTAGTAAGATGAGCATGCTCTCTGGCATACTGTACTACCCCCATAAAAAACTCGCTAGCCATCAAAAACATATAAAAACCGTTTATATGTGTTTTGTTTTCCGCTTTCCTCATATCAGTAGTTGCAAAATTGTTCTTTTTTATCACTCTCCTCTCTCCCCATTCATCAACTCGCGTTTCTCAAAAGAGCCCGACACGATTGTCATAAATCGTTTTATCTTTATGACTACTGGCATGCATGCACGACAACGACACGACAACTAAACGACCCATTTTTATGAGGGATTATATTTTTCAAGGAAACACATACATACACAACTTTTTTGTGTGTGAGAAAGACGAAGACAGTGTTGCCATTTTTGGGCAGGGGACCTTGAAATATCAATATATAAATATATAAATAACGGGTTTTTGAAAAGGGCCTAGCCTGTCTGTTCCGATTGATTTATAGCTCCCCCCCCTTCCCATCTCCTTTTGTGTGTATTATATTGAGAAGAGAAGAAATGACAGTAATTTATTGATAGTCTTTCTCGCCCTTTATTCTTTTTTTTGCCTTCTATTACTAAGAAAAATCAAGGGATTTGCTCGTCGATTAATCATACTTAATTATATATTAGCTATTACATCATAATACGGTGTCCTTCTTCAAATGTGTCAGGCCGCTTTGAAGAAGAAGACATGAGGGGAGATGAACCGTGTCATAATCTAAGGTCACATCACATCTGCTAGGTAGAACTCTTCTGGAAGTCTACGTATTGAAGAGGGGGCTGACAAAAAACCGAAAATTCTTGCCTCAATGGGGAATCGAACCTGGGTCTCACGGGTGACAGGCGACAGCCTAACCAATTGAACCAAATGGCTCAACAGGGTAGGCGCTAGGCTGCGGCGCGGAAGCACACTGGATCGAGCCCCATGGTATCCGTATTTTTTTTCAATTTTTAGATCGTAGTCACTATACAGTATGTTCACACCCACTTGAGTTTTAGAATCCTTTTATTTATGGCACCCTATTGTGTGATGCAAAGCACACCGGCAAGAAGGGGTACTGTAGGTGTGAAGAGACAGGGGTAAACAAAACAAAAGCCCCTTGTCAAATAGGGGGATCGAACCTGGGTCATGCGATTGAAACAGAAGCGCTACCTGCTGAACCAGACAGCCATGATGGTTCAAGTCACACCCAATTGAATTTGATAATGGTGTGAAGAATGGGTGGCACCCTATTGTGTGTAAATATGGTACCAAGTACATCGGCAAGGGTTTGAAGAATGTACTGTATCTTAAAGGAACATAGATACCTACTTCAAAGGAACATAGATACCCACCTTAAAGGAACTTAGATACCTACTTTAAAGGAACATAGATACCTATCTTAAAGGAACATGGGATTTTACTACCTTCCAGTGGATTCGAAGCGGATTTTTATTTTCAGGATTTGATTTTTCGAACCCCTTTAACTTCCCAATAGCCTCCCCACTTGTCACCTTCCGCCACAAAGAGTCCTTTGATACATAATTGGGTGTGAAAGCATGTACTTACACTAAAAAACCTAATCCTCTCTCTCTTTGCCTATTCAAATAAGTATCCTTGGAACAAATTGCGTATTATGTATATTTGTAATCTCTTGCTGTTTTGTGACGTAATCAAATGGAATGGATGGCGTAATGAATGAGACACATTTGATGTGGGGCCGACGACAAGAGTTGCGCAACCATTGAATGATATCTTTCTTTCTTGGCAGGCCCTACACTTTTTTGATTGATGGGTGGAATGAAGAGGGGGACCCCAGCTGAGTTGAAGGAGTTGTTGAAAAATCACTCATTTTCAACACTTTTGTGGTTTGTTGTAGTTGACACTTCAAAACTTGACAAGTGACAAAATGCACAGGAAGGTGTTGAGGATAGAACCAGATTGATTGTGAGAAAAATCCAATTTTTTAATTTGTGAAAGGGATTCTCTGGATGCTCACTAGGCCAATCTGACATCCCGTAGGCCTATCTGGTACCTATTGGGCCTATCTGACTCTCTGTAGGATAGGCCTTCTAGAAACTCATAACAAGGCCCCCTTTTCAAGCCCAAATGTTCTCGTACTCATGCAACGAAACTGGCTAAATGTAATTATCACAAAACAACTAAAATTTGATTCAAGAAACCCAGTTTGTTGAAATAAAAAAAAAACAAAAAAAATGTCTGCACTGCTGAGGAACCGAACCCGGACCGCGTGGAGGATACGCAAACGCGCTAACCATTATACTAGCTCGCCTTGTTTGTTTCTAATTAGAATTCCCTTTTTAAACGTGCATGATTGTGATGCCGCATATTTTCTAAATTAGCGACTTCTCTTCGACTTCTACCCATTCCACATTCCCATTCAAATTTCACCCATCCCCATAACCATCAATTATAGACTAAATGTGGCACCAATAAATAAAATGATGGGTGGTCTTCTCTTCTCCGAAATATTCAAATTTCTGCACTCGGCCATCCGACCAATTTATCATCATGGCGCCTGTTGTTAACTACTAACAGGGTGGTCGTTTTGTGGCGGACTCTTTTTGAAGTTTTTATGGATGAGAAGGAAGACGAAGACGACAATAAGATACATCGAGGTGTGATGGATTTATTATGTTTCTTTCTGACGATGGATAGAAGGGGGGAAATGACAAGATTGATGATGAGTTGGGGGATGAGCAGCAGCAGCAGAAGGTGCTAAATAAATTATACTATGTTTTTATGATTTTGTTCTGTTCGAAAAGCAAAGTACGTCGTATTAGTGGGGAGAAAAAGACGACAAATATCATTTTATGACTTTTTCGCCTCCCGCCGCGCATTATATTATTTAATTATGTATTATAATATTCCATCATATTTGCCCAGTTTTATGATCAAATTACAACATTTTATTGATATTTGATAATATTAATTGTGTGTTTGGTTTTATTATTGTTAGAATAATAATGATTTGATGACGAAGCACGGATGTGACTGACCTGATGCGAACAACAAATAATCATTTTGTGTATAAGAAGGGGGCGAAAAGCGGAAATGATTTAAAGCTTAACATCCACATGTTCTTAAAAGAGCTCTAAAGCTACTTGGACAGGAAACATAGCTCTTGGTGCAATATATACTGAGCCCGAGCCCTTAGTCTTTAGGCTCATGATTTAGTGCACATTAGGAAGTCATGATCTAGAGTTATAACAATACTAAAAGGCGTCATGTTTAGAAGTATATAGTGATACATAGGTCCAGGTAGGTAATTCTGGTTCTAGATTTTGGAGCATCAATATCCTGAGCTCACAAGCAAAAGAGCATGCTCAAAATTGAAGCTATCTGGTAACCATTAACTAGGTGTAGGTTATGAAATATCTGAAACCCGAGCGCAATATTCGGATTCTAATTTCGAGCAATGAGAATATGTAACAAGTAATTGGAAGATGAACATCTAGGGCTTAGAAGTACGTGTTCAAAAATTTCAGGAACTAAACTATAGGCTAGATTTTGAAACCTGAATCTTTCTTTTTGGAGACTGAGACTTGGATTGATAAATAGCTCCATGTAGCTTGACGTGAGCTAGTAAATTTGAGAGCTCTGGAGCACAATAAGAAATCAGGATTCAGGTTTTTGTAGATTCTGGAGCATCAATAACCAGAGCTCACAATCAAAATAACCATCTGGAGTCTAAAGTGCTCTTTATCATCATGGAGAAAAGAGATTCTGGATTCTAGAAACGTGGATTATGATTTAGAACTGTCTCTGGAGCCTTCGAGCTAGATTATGAGCATCTAGAATCTGAATCGCTAAGGCTTGGAGCATAAAATCAGAATTCTGATTATAATTATCAAAAATTTCGGAAATGAAAACTGTATCCATATGTTCTGGTTTTTGCAAAATCTATCATTTGAAGCCTGAATCTTTCTTTATGGAGTCCGAAGCTTGGATTCAGAGGACACTTCAGAATCCACAAAGACTTCTGGAGTAGGATTCTGATCTTGACACTGTCATCTGAACATTGGTCAGTTGAAGATTCTGATTCTTTCCTTCTTACTGTAGTTTCAGAATGTTAGATTTTTAGAATCCTGAAATTCAATGGACTCTTGGCAATTTCCAAGAATCTCAATTTAACTTTAAGAAACTGAAAACCGGAATTACTACCGTACTTTGAAAACCCTGCACATCTTACTCATTTCAATGAAATATAGATACATAGACTTTCTGAAAGGATTGGACCCAAAAATGGGTCCAAATCAGGAGAAAATTACTATACCATATTGTATTTTTTCAAAACCTACAGTACCCCCCTACTCCCCACGGCCTCCAAAGTCGCAAACCAAATCAGTTTTCCATCATAAATTTGCCCGTTTTACGAGCATTTTAAAACTTCCGAAGGGGACAAAACAGAGACGATAAAATGGAAAGAAGAAGAAGAGAAGAAGAACATAAAACCGCCGACACCCATCATTTCGAATTTCGCGCCATATCGTAAATCAGATGACATTTTGTATTATTTGACTGGCCGACGACGATGAATGTGATTTGTTGTTGGCTTGGTAGAGGAGAGGAATGAGCAGTTCAGAGGTGTCAAAATGGGACCTAACTGGGCCTGAAGCAGGCCAAAACATAAGAACGATTCAAAAATAGGCAATATTCAGGTCTACGCCCGATTTTTAAAATATTTTGTTCCGGAGAAGCACATGTTTTTGATGATATTCAAACATTAGAATCAAGAAAAAGAAAGTAGCATGGTACAAATTTTTGGTATATAAAAAAGGGTGAAATTGAGAAAGACCCAGAAATCCAGAAATGGAGACTTTAAGTTAGTTTTGTTTAGAATTTTGTGCTCTTTGAAACACGTCTACTCTCAATCCACAAGAATCAAAACGGAGCAAGTTATGCTCATTTCAAGATACTAGCTCTATGATGATAAACCGTAGAACAATTATGTTTCTTATGGCACCTAAAATAAGTAACATTATAAGCTCTAGACTATTCTTGTTCAGAATTTTGTGCTCTTTCAAATGCATCTACTTTCAATTCACAAAACTCAAAACGGAGCAAGTTATGCTCATTTCAAGATACTAGCTCTATGATGATAAACCGTAGAACAATTATGTTTCTTATGGCACCTAAAATAAGCAACATTATAAGCTCTAGACTATTCTTGTTCAGAATTTCGTGCTCTTTCAAATGCATCTACTTTCAATTCACAAAACTCAAAACGAAGCAAGTTATGCTCATTTTAAGAGACTAGGTTCATAAACCTTATAGGTTTCTATTTATACCTTCTGAATTTTCAATAAAATTTTCAGCGACTATGACAGATAATATAGTGCTTATAACCGAATTAATTCATGACAGTGTTCCATAACTACAGTACCACACTAAACTTGCACATCAAACAGAAGGATCGACGAGTATAATTACGTTTAGATAAAATCATATGAACAATTAGATGCACTTAACAATGTGTGGATCCACGTGTCACGAAACATGACGCGATTAACAAAAAATAATTGCTCAAGTCATTATAGATTCCCAGAAGTTATTTGACAGATAATATTTATATATCGGACATCCTGAGATGTACTACATCCTGGCAATGATGAGTTGGATTCTTCTGGACCTGATTCAGAAGATTTTCTAAGTTTTTAGATACATCTACTTGAGCTATAAAACGAGCCGAACTGAGTGCTTCAAAAATGCTCTACCGTGGGGATAAAAATCGGTCATAACTCGGCTTAAAATGGTCCGTTTGTGCTCATATTTTGCACAGTTACGAGCAAAGGTAGCGGCAATAAGCCAAAATAAATGGGCCTAAATTTTAAAAATTGTACATACCTGAAAAGATCTTTTACTAACTATTATAGTAACCATTCATTTTCAAAAGGTGCTCCAAATCAGATGCAAAAAAGCTCCCAATTCTCTGTTATTTTCAACCATCAAAAAATGCAACACTTCCTTTTCTCCATCTGGAATTATTACAAAAAAAATCAATCAAGTGTCCAATCGAATCTGACACAAACACATATAGTCACGGTCATCACCAAAAACTGACATAATTTGATGAATAACGTGTTTTCTCCTTCTTCTTCTTCTTCTTCTTCTCGACGAAGAGAAAGATACACCGTAATTGTTGTTGTCACCTTTTCGTCGTCGTCGTCGTGCTTTCAGAGATGCTTATCTTGACACGAAATTTATCGACGTTCGCATCTCTTTTTTCGCACCCCCAAAACGTTTATTCAATGACAGGTGGAACTGATTTAGGGATTATGAAGGGGGGGGGGGGAAGTGAAAGGAAAGGTTCAAACTAGGGATCTGAAAAAAATGGTTGAAACCTGGCGTCATTTTTTGTTGACCTTTTGAACTTGTCATTTTTTGAACCTACTGATAATGCAGTTGACAATGATAATCTTCTTAGCTTCAAGAAAATAGGGAAAACGTTCGTTGATAGATTAAAATTCCTTGGAAATCGAGAAACAAAGTTCTGATCTTGAAATTAGAGAAGCACGAGTCATAGATTTCAAGTGTCAATAATCCACGTGGCAATGAATGTCGGAAAATGTCGAGTTTTACCACATTTCACAACATTTTCAGACACTAAGGTCAAAAATCCACGTTACCAAAAACAAAAATAACAATTTAATTTCAGTTTTTGAAAAATGAATGTCGGAAAATGTCGAAAAAATCGATTTTTTTGACATTTTCCAAGCAAATCTAAAATATTCAAAAAAATTAACAAAATTTCATGAGATATTTCACATAAAAAATGATTTTAAAAAATTGAAAAACAAAAAAAAATCACTTGATGTCTGAAAATGTCGAAAAACGTCGAAAAAACCGAGTTTTACGACATTTTACGACACTTCATTCAATTAAATTTTGTCGCGTTGTCGGAAAATGTCACAAAACTCAATATTTTTGACGTTTTGCAACACACCGAGTACTGTATCTCATTTAAAGGTGCATAGCAAACATCGTATGTTCGTTGCGAGAATCCAAGCTGTAAATTTCGGTTGCGACAAAGTTAAAAAAAATGATTTTCCAATTCAAAAATTCTAATTCTAAATTTTGGTATCGAAAATTTGAAAATTATACTTTCCACAAAAAATCCTGTTTTTCCAGTTGTAAATCTAGAAATCCACGTCCATTTTTGGCTGGCCCAGTTCTCTTGATGACAACACTCCGAATCTCATCGTGACTTTGAAAAAAAAAAATAATTCGAAAAACAATCTAGATAAAACCAACATATAATTCATCAATTTGTTTTAGTTTTATTTCTTTTTTCTTTCTCTCTACAAAATCAAAAAGTGATTAATCATTGTCAAAAAAATGGACAAAATCTATCAGTGTATCGGATCGCGGGGCCCCTATTCAAAAGTGTCACAATCTAATTCATCATTTTTCGCCTCGATTCTCAACAAGATACGGTCTTCTTCTTCGTCGATCGCGCCCCAACTTCTTCTCATAAATCATTGCTGTACGTAAATACATACATAAGTAAATGTTTGAAACAGACAAAAAATATTATCCATTGACCAGGTTCTTTTTTGTTCGCAACGAATTAGAATCAAAATGACGGATTTGTGAGTGACAAGAAAGGGTTTCGAATTATGTATATGTATACCATGTGAGAAGAAGAAGAAGAAAGAAAAACGGGGGGACTTTTGATTAATACATAGAATGATTAATGATTGAATAGTAAAGGATTGAGACTCCCGCAGGTTTTCTCGCAGCTGGATATCATCAACCTGAGTAATTATCACTCTCTATCATTTCATTTTAGCTTTAAAGGGATGTTCTTTGTCATGGCAATAAGGAGAGCACACAAACATGTGATGTGTGGCGCAGTGGTAGCGCGTTGGAGCGGAGTCTGAGGACTCGCCGTTTCGATCCCCTCAGTGGTCGAGTTCTTTTTTTTTTTTTTTTGATTACGAATATTTGTTCTTTCGAACCATGCTGACAAATTTAATGAAGATGAACAACGTGACAAAAAAGAGCAAAAAAGACAATATCTTTTTTTTCGGAGAAGCACATTTTTGATGATATTTAAACATCAGAGTCGAGAAAAACAAAGTACCATGGTACAAATTTTTGGTATATAAAAGAGGGTGAAATTAAGAAAGACTCAGAATCCCAGAAATAGGGACTTTAAGTTAGTTTTGTTTAGAATTTTGTGCTCTTTCAAATGCGTCTACTCCCAGGTCACAAATGCGTCTACTCCCAGGTTTGAAATGAACTCAAAATGGAGCAAGTTGTGCTCATTTCAAGAAACTAGCTCTATGATGATAAACCGTAGAACAACTGTGTTTTTTTATTGAACCTAGAATAAGTACCATTATGAGATCTAGACTAATCTTGTTCAACATTTTGTGCTCTTTCAAATGCGTCTACTCTCAATCCACAGAAATCAAAATGGAGCAAGTTGTGCTCATTTCAAGATACTAGCTTCATAATCATCAATCTAAGAATAACCTTGTTCCTTATGGCACATACAATAACTAAAATTATGAGCTTTAGGCTATTTTTGTTCAGAATTTTGTGCTCTTTCAAATGCGTCCACTCTCAATCCACAAAAATCAAAAGGGAGCAAGTTTTGCTCAGAACACCAGCACCTGATTCCAATCCTCAATAAGTTCACAAAAAAGTTGCGAAAAGTCTCATCTAATGACTTGTGCAAACTTAACCTTTTTTTCTAAATGTGTGAATTAATATTAAAAGAAATATAAGAATGGCATCCGCACGTGCCGCCAAATCTTTTTCGCAATCATTTGAGCACGAAAATTTTTGCTCTTTCTCATTGTGCACATCGAAACCGATAAAACACTAACCATTTTATCTTTTTTCGCGACTTTTTTTGCCTTGGTCGCAGGTGATAAAAATTTTTGATATGAAGGAGTGAAGCAACAGTCCATCATTAACTATTTTATGGGCACTTTTTTCATAAATTATTTGGTCGAGACTGTGGTTCCACGTGGTTCCGATTAGGAACGGTTCCAAGTTTTTTAAAAATTGAATTTGGTGTATTTTCAGCGCACTATAATTTTATCTTCCCTTTTCTTACCACCATTCATATCCCAAACAATCACGTCCACTTTTGCACAACACGTGTGTACAAGCGGTTAGGGTTTTTGCTCGCGGCGCGCACATCCAAAGTTCGGATCCCGCTTGTTGTGAATTTCTTTTTTTTTTTTTTTGATAAATGCCAGAGATGAAACCCATCATATCCCACCTCTAAAACGTGGAGCCTGACCTATTTTGAACTTTAGTTCATTTTTTGTTGTCTCTGTGATCTTTCTCGTACTATCAAAGTGCATCCCCTCAATTTCTTGGTACATTTCTGCCTTATCGAAATGTTTTATGGCTTCACGTGTGCAAAATTCTCTCAAAAATTTCAACTCATAACTTATCACTTTTCCTCTTTCAACCTCCGCCACCTCAAATAATCCTCTTATGTTATGATTCCAGATTCTTGCAGGGAGGGTTTGCGGGACACACTCAACCAACCAACAAAGTTAATCTTGGGTACGTTTACATCATCTCTCTTATCATCAGGTACCACGTGGGTACGGGGTACTCTACTACTATTTTATGTATGTTGTACGTGTACGTGACGTTGTGAGAGCAACAGAAGATTGACGCTTGATAAGCATGTATGTAGTGATAAATAAATTGGAGTGGAGTTTATGTTTAAATTATGGTTTTTAAAAACCAATGAGGTTGACAGGGGTGACTCAGTTTGACCCACAGTTGAGTCTAGAGAGCGGAGTTGAACTTTATTGGATTTTCAAACGAGTAGCCGACGATCGCCGGGTTGTGCTGCTTGCTATACTTCCATACGGAGTCATGGTGAGAGAGATGAGAGCGGCTGGCCGCAGCTACACAAAACTCAGATGGAGCCAAGTGAAAAGTAACCAAACCGGGTTCACAAAACAGTTTTCTCCTAAAATTTTCCTGAGCTAGGCTACAAAATAGAACTTTACTAAGAGCACTAAATTATGACCTAGGTTGATGACTTTGGAACAAATATTGTTACCTTTTCTGGAAATTTTCGAAAGAAGAGCTGTCTGATTTCTTTTCCTGAATCTGATTTAATAAAACTCTAGGAGTTCCGGTTCGATTCAGAAACCAAAAAAGTCACAGATTTAAAAAAGGTTAAGTTTTGCTTTAAATGAGAATTTTCGCAACTTTTTTGTGAACTTCTTCAGGGTTGGAAATTGATGCTGGAGTTCTGAGCATAAGTTGCTCGATTTTGAGTTGTATGGTTCAAGAATAGGTGCATCTGAAAGAGCACAAAATTCTGAACAAAAATAGCCTAGAGCTCATAATGTTAGTTACTGCAGGTGTCAGAAAAAAAAACGATTATTCTTAGATTTATGGTTATGAAGCTAGTATCTTGAAATGAGCAAAACTTGCTTTATTTTGAGTTTTGTGAATTGGGACTAGGTGTATTCGAAAGAGCACAAAATGATGAACAAAAGTAGGCTAGAGCTCATAATGTTATTTATTTTAGGTGCCATAAGAAACATGATTGTTCCACGGTTTACCATTATAGAGCTAGTATCTTGAAATGAGCACAACTTGCTCCATTTTGATTTCTGTGGATTGTGAGTAGACGCATTTGAAAGAGCACAAAATTTCAAACAAGTATAGTCTTGAGCTAGTCTAAATGTTGGTTATTGTAGGTGCCGTAAGAAAAACGATTATTGTAAAACTTAGGATTTTGAAGCGAATTTATTGAAAAGAGCATAACTTGCTCCGTTTTGCGTTTTGTGAGCTGAGATTAGATGCATTTGAAAGAGCACAAAATTTTGAACAAGACTAGTTTAGAGCTCATAATTTTTGTTATTGTAGGTGCCACAAGAAAAACGATTATTCTTAGATTTATAATTATGAAGCTAGTATCTTGTAATGACCATAACTTGCTCTGTTTTGAATTTTATGAGCTGAGAGTAGGTGCATTTGGAAGGGCACTCAAAAATTGTGCTTTCTATGACGCCATGCTGAATCCCGAGAGCTGAAAATGAGCTCACTGAACAAAATCCACTTCCGGCTCGCTCCCCTACCCCTCCATAATTTTTTTTTTTTGCAACATTTTTGTTTATGTGCTCCGCTCCCTGTTATCTTTTGCTGCACTTTCTCTACGTCTCGCACACTTTGACCCATCCATCACTTATTTTTCTGTAAATAAAAAAGTACCTGCCATAAATTCTCCTAGTTCCACGTGTGTGCCACATGATGATGATGATCTCCAGAAAATCGATAACATAAACATTTTTATCAGTGCCTAAGAAAATGCTATCAAAAACTATAATAACCAACTATACAAAAAAAATGATAAAGAGAGCTAAATATGGGTCCCTACAGGTTCGCAAGAATATTTTGGAGAATCATCATGATTCTTAAAGTTCAAATCTACAGATGACGATTCTGATCGACGACACATTATTCAAACCAGAAGTTGAGATGAGTCACGATTCACAAAGTGCTATAATATCCACTTCGGACGATGAAGAAGAGCCACCAGTGGATAAATATAATCTAGTCTTCTTGATCATATTGCTAAATGGAATTGGTGTACTATTACCTTGGAACATGTTCATCACAATTGCTCCCCAATATTATGTTGATTATTGGTTCACTGTGAATGGGACAAAGACCAATTATGCCGATGATTTTATGACTGCGATGGGTATCGTTGCACAGATCCCAAATATGCTTGTGGCGATTATCAATGTATTGAATATTATCAAAGGTCCACTTTTGTATCGTATCGTTTCGCCGCTGGCCATCAACAGTCTTCTGGTTTTCATTATCTTAGGATTAGTGGTATTCCAAAGCCCATCAGATTCAGGTAAACGAACCGCTGAGTTGTGAAAAGTGTTGGAAGAAGATGAGAGAGCAAGAGACGCAGAGAGAAAAGATATTTTTGTATGTTTCTCTGCGTCTCTTATACCCCCCTTCTTGGCAATTGTTGATATGATAATTTTGATTATATGGAGAAAGAGAAAATAATGTAATTTTGAAGACATGAGCTTGTTTGCTCCATTGAGAAGAAGTAACATACAGAGTGTCGACCAGAAATTCACTGTGAAATTTAGGTCATTAATTCACATATTTATGTACCTTGAAGAAATCGAGTTTCTATAGGGAAATAAATCATTTGATAGATTTTCGAACACTGATCAACATCCAGTATTCAAATTTTAATGAGCGCAATTTTCAATGTGCGACTTTCAGCTTCAAGTTGGAAGCTAGAATACATCACGTGAGATTCTCAAATTGTTTGTGTTTTATCAGAAAATTACTGAAAATACTATGATTCTTCATTTTCAGAGGGATTTAATGTTCCAGAAAGGATAAGAATGAAAAGTTACCCCATAGTCCAAGAGAACTACACGATATTTGTAGTTTTTTTAGATCATTTTGGGTTACTGTCAAGTATGAAAACTTCTGAATTTCTTTTGAAAAGATAGTTGACAGTGTAGGGCACCAGAGCTGCACCATTTTCCGCAATTTCCGACTTTTTTGCGAAAAATGAAAATTCCGATTTTCCGAAAAATTGCGGAAAATGGAAAGTGACTTAAGAGTGACATCAAAATCATGCAAAATTGTCTTATTTTTGCTACAATGGGACGAATGTTTGTCGATATCACTAATTCATACTTTTATCTCATAGTTCTTTCAGTTGTGGTTTTTAAAATCACATTTCAAAAATTCACAAATGGAAAATAAATTAGTTTTGAATGTCAATCTTAGCGTGATAAAAAGCTCAAAATGGAAAGAAAAGCTAATAAAAAGTGTCAGAATTCAGAAGAACACTGCTCTAGATGTTCATAATTGAGTTACGTGTGAATGCTCTTTTTGAAAGTGCGAAATCTCAAGTTCAAACTATTTTCCGCAAATTTTCCGGTTTTTCAAAGTCGGAAAATGACCATTTTCCGATTTCCGAAAATGAATTTTCCGGCACAGCTCTGTCGGACACCCTAACGCTCGCGCCCTCTCGCCCGTTTGCCTGTTCAATCCTGTTCATAACGTTATTGCAACAAAACACGCGAAAGGGCGATCGGGAAAACGGGCGTTTCATGTAGCCGGCGAAATGACCGCCCGTTTTACCGATTTTACCACCCTGGTTGACACGCCTTCAATATTTCCTACAAGTCACATCAACTTCTCTCATTTCCAGCCCGCGGTTGGTTCTACATCGTCTCCCTCATCATCATCATGGCGATGAACGGTGCCAACGGTCTCTACCAAAACTCGTTCTTCGGTCTCGCCGCCGATTTCCCCGCCAAATACTCGAACGCCGTCGTCATCGGCACCAACATCTGCGGAACATTCACCAGTGTTCTCGCCATCGTCTCCACCCTCGTCTTCTCCAATGAATACAAAACGGTGGCTCTCGTCTATTTCGGCATCTCCGTGGCGATTTTGCTGGTTTGTCTAGTGTCCTGGTGGTTTTGTAGACAATTGAGCTTCTTCAATTACTATATTGAAAAAGGGAATCGTGCTCGAGCAGCTCAATCCGCCTCCAAATTCGACTACCGACTATATCTCAAAACCTTCAAATATGTAAGTTATCCCTTATTGAGGTCTAATTTTGACCATCCTATTCTATAAATTTTCAGTGTTGGAAGCAATATCTCAGCGTGTTTTTTGTATATTTCGTCACTCTCTCTGTTTTTCCAACAATTTTGGTTGGTTTTGAGCCATCGAGCACTGTATTCCCTTCGGATATTTATTCGGGAATCGCAACGTTTTTGAATTTCAACTTTTTCGCTGCATGTGGTTCAACAACTGCTGATTTTATCAAAATTGTAAGTTTGATATGAGAAAAAAAATGATAACGGCGAAAAGTGTCAATTTTTAACGATACCCGGAAAAGGGGGACAAAAATTCAGATTCAGTTCTAGATTCAGATTTTGATTGAGATTCGTATATTCAGGATTCGGAATTAAATACTCCAGAATCAGATTTCATGAATTCAGAGCCAAGACTCACTATTCTGGTTCAGAATTCAGATTCAGGAATGAGGATTCAGAATCAAGTCAGGAATCAGGATTCGAATTCGGATTCACATTCAGAATCCGATTCAGCTCTAGCTGCAGATTCAGAGAGATTTCAGAGAGATTCAGAATCTGATTCATATCCCGAATCAAAATCAATTTCAGATTCAGCTCTAGTTTCAGATTCAGAATTCAAGAATCAGGATCTAGAATCAGGTTTCAAGAACTCATCTTGAATCGTTTATTGAGAATTAAGGATTCAGATCTAGCTTCAGATTCAGAATCCGATTCTTATTCAGCTACAGAATGAGATTCAGATTCATATTTTGACTCATATCCGATTCAGATTCAGTTCTAGTTTCAGAATCACATATTACGAATCAAAACCGGTTTCAGATTCAGATTCTCATTCAAATTCCGCTTCAGATTGAGATTGAAGTTAGTATTCAGAATCTGATTCAGATTCAGCTCTATTTTCAGATTCATATTCAGAACCAAATTTAGAGTTCCCAACCAACCACCCAAAAAATCAATTATTTTTCCAGGTCGGCCCAGATTACCTAATAATCCCCTGCCTGATTCGCCTTCTCTTCATCCCATTCTTCATGTTCGCCAACTATTTACCCGATCAACGCCACATGTTCGTCCTCTATTCAAATGAGTGGATCTTCTTCTTCGGCAACACAATAATGGCATTCACCAGTGGCTATTTCTCCTCTCTCGGCATGATGTATTCTCCAAGGTTTTTTTATTTTTATTTTTTTGAATTGGTTTCCTTATCGCTCATGGTTTATAGAGTCTGCCCTCCGGAGATGTCAAAATTGGCTGGTCAAATATCAGCTCTATGCCTTGTCACTGGTATCACTGCCGGCGTCGGATTCACTCCACTCATCACATTGATGGTCAAAAGTTTCTAACG
This sequence comes from Caenorhabditis sp. 38 MB-2015, assembly GCA_900536415.3. Classification (NCBI taxonomy): domain Eukaryota; kingdom Metazoa; phylum Nematoda; class Chromadorea; order Rhabditida; family Rhabditidae; genus Caenorhabditis; species Caenorhabditis quiockensis. The sequence continues at coordinate 45,431 of LR549181.1, read as the reverse complement.
CATAACCTTTTTGTGCTAATTTGTATATATTGTTGTTTTTGTTTCTTCTCACAAATCGAATGACAAAGAAAAAATCCTAAACGTGTAATAAAAATCTTTGAGGTCATCAACTAATCGAGATTAATTACGATCTAGTTTCATTTTTTTTTTGTATGTAGGCAGGTAATCGCTGCAGGAGGTATTTGGAAGGGAGGCTAAATATTAATGGATGGGGGATGAAAAAATTCCAGTCTTTCAGCACATTTCGAACGTAAATTTCGATAGTAACCACTTTAAACTATTTGCCTAACGAACACACAAAGCACATATTGTTTTTGCTCCAAACACTTTGCAACTCGTAACTTTTTTGGCACTATTTCAACAAGCAAATAGAACGCTAATATTTGAATAGTTTTTCATTCATTTTTTTCTTCGTCGCGACCCCTCCGACCGAACGTCAGTCATTTGTTGGCATATTGGATTTGAATGAGTTTTGGTCGACTTTTGGGGGCGTTAGGCAACCAAAAAACTCAAAAAAAAAATTTGACAAATATGATCGGGGTGGTTCATTGATGAAGACCAATTCACAGGTTATGCAGATCAAGAAAAAAGTGTCGAATTTCAAATCATGAGTGTTCCGTTGAGTTGTATTATAGTATTTGCTCACTTGTAAAAAAAACCACTGACAAACAAACAAATAACTGGAAAATGGACTTGAACTAAGTCTGAAGAAAGGCGAAAATGTTTTGAGACATTGCCAAAACATGATATCAGTTATGAAAAATAGACAAGTCCTACGAAAGTGCATTTTAAATAACAAAAATAAGACCTTGGGAATTTTTTTTTGCAAAAAAAGGTATTTTTTTGGGTTACACCTATTTACGTGTGAAAGTGGAATATTAAAATACAACGAACATTTTCTACAGATAAATATAATTAATTATTGCTTATCCGGGGAGGTCAGTCAACGGAAAAAACTATATGTAGTTTGAACCGACGAAATAGCAGGTCAAAATGAGAGTTTTTGAAACTTTTCAAAATTTGATCTACTTTTCGTTAGCTGACCTCCACGGATAGCAATAACTTGTCCAAAAGAGACAGACCATTTGGTCAATGAAAAGTTTTGCGTTTTCTAGTTTTCGCCCAAAAAATCTCTGAAAGTTTGTTTTAAAATTTCTATTAAGGTTTTAGACATTTTAGATAAGGACATATTTTCGGGTTAGATGACCATTCAAGCAGAATTCGGTTTAAAATCCAATGTTTTACGTTAAAAATCGATTTTTCGAGCTCATTTACTCTTAGAAACTGATTCAGAACACGCTGAAAATCATTTCAGAATGAAAACTTTGGTGAAAAAATTTGTTCTCTGCTCCAAATTCTCTTTGTTAGGAATAGTTTTTAAATAAAAACTTCACTCCAAACTCACTATATTAAACATGATCCAAATTTTTATTCACAGATAAATACGAGCACAGTTCGATTATTACACAGTTCTTCTTCATTATTGTTTGTCATTGACCTGAAAAAAACTTATTTACAATTAATATTTCAAAAAGTTCATGGTTAGATCTAGATCAATATTGTATACCGAAATAACTTTTTCTTATCTTTATCTCAATGAGCAAAAAACCAGTTCACGTCTATTTTTTGCTACTTCGATGTCAATTGATCTGATTTTTGATTTCGTCAAACAATGTTTCACACCATGTCAACCTTTTTTCTCTCTGTGTTGCTCCAAAGAAGTCAAATAACAAAAAATTGAGAGAGCAAACAAAAAGTACGAGTGGACATTGTAACTATTTAAGCCAACCAGTTGGCAACCATTTTACAACTTTCTCATTAGTTACTACACAATGATCGTTGGAGCACTTGTCAGCCTTTTCGCCTTGGTTTCCAGCGCTCCTACTAGCTATGGTCCAGACTTTAACAATATTCAATACCTACACAATATTTCATTGACTTATCAAAATGGATCTCTTCAAGGATTGAACACTATCGATGGATGTAAGAATTGTAATGAAAAATTAAAGAATATATGAAAAATTTCAGTATCTGGCGTCGACTCAACTATGGCTGAAAGTCTTAAAAGTGCCATCAATGCTGCTCTTCCTGGATACCTCAACTCCACCGCTACTGGAGCCCCACTCAATCTCATGAACTCGACATCTTCGTCTCAAAATGGCCGCAAGAAGCGACAAGCTACTTCTACAACAACCACAACTACTTCTGCTCCATCGGTCACTACTTCTACTCAACCCTATGGAACTGATGAGGAGTTCTACGCTCGTACAGATCTTGTTCACTTCCAAGTGAATATTGATGATCTTGAAGGAAGCGGTCTTTAGATAATTCATATTTATATCATTTTTTATGTATATAATTTTCTATTTTTTTATTTGAAATTTTTGGAAATGAATAAATTCGATATTTTCACTTTTTCATTTTTCTATCATGAAAACTGAAAACCGGGTCATGGGAAAACTAACCAGTGAAATGTGAAATTGTAATTTCTTAAGTAATTTGTTTTCTCATGACCTCATTATTCAGAGTTTCACATCATTTTTATTGAAGCAACAACGAAGAGAAACTACTCACCCTATTTGCTTCGATTTCTTCCACTTCTAACCACTCCCGTCATTTCATCGATAAACGAGGCCGAACTATTCGAGTTTAGCGAGCTTTTCGTTCGCTCAATGACTGGTTGTTTTGGAGTGCTGAACGGATCGTTGTTCGGATTCGAGCACGGAGTTTTATAGACGTCGAAAATACACGAACTCCTTGTTTGAAATAGTGGACTCTCTGGTAATGTTCGTGTTGAGCTGAATGATTCGAGTTCGATTGTTTTTTCTTTGAGCTTCTGTTGACATTTGATCAGAGCTCTATAAAATAGCCAATTTTTTTTTCGAAAATTCAAAATTTCACTCACTGTTTATAAGTTTCTTTCTTTTTCCGTTCTTCGAGATACTTTGCCTGAAGCTTATCAAAACATTCCTCTTTTCGTCGAAGTCCATTCATATAATTTGATCGTTGTGCTTTTTGAAAATTTAAAACGAGAGAAAATCGATCGCGTAAAGTTTTGAAGCTATTTGAAAGAGGTGCGAAATACGATTTAATCTCGAATCCCATATTTTGATCCATCTTCAGAAATTTTATCGATGGTTTTTCGCAAGTTAGACATTTCGTCACTTCATGCGCATCTTGTTCAACGCCTGAAATGAAGGAATTTTAAAATTTTGAAAAGGAAATTTAACTTACATAGATGTTTACAATTTACGCAATAGATATGCATGCAATTTGTGACGAAGAATTCAATGTTTTTCGATGGGAATATATAGCAGTTATAGCAATGTATAGAATTCATAATTGACGAGCGTGAAAACGAGTTTTAAAATTTTTTTTCGAAAAAAAAAAGAAAAGAAATTTTATTTTTTGAAAAAATAATGCTGCGCCTTTGAATGTTTGTAGTGGTCTCGCGGCGGAGACAATGTCCGCGATATGATTTTTTGTTTTTTCATTTCTCAAAAAAATAAAAACATATTTTCTATGCTCACAAAATGCTGATTTTCCTGCTACTAACTACTCTACTAACTCAAACAATTAGTGCAATAAACGTATTGGTATGGGCGACGACGATTGGGAGAAGCCATGTGTCATTCATGGGCGGATTAGCCGATTTAATAAGCGATAATGGGAATAATGTGGTAAGTATTTTATTTTTTATGAGTTACCACCTGTTTTTTTGTTTTCCAGACACTTTTATTGCTCAAAAACGATCCGGATGTAAATATAACTGGATCGAAAAATGTTAAAAACATAATAAGATTCGAGTCGCCTCTTATAAAGCATAACGAATGGTCATATTTCAACTTCAAACAAAGCGAAGTGTTTCAAACGAAAACTATCGATATGGGCGATTTCTTCAAAATGCAAAGTGTGAATTCACGAATCTGCCAAAGTCTTCTAGATGATCGAAACATGATGAATATTCTGAAAAATGGAAATTTCGATGTAGCAGTTGTCGAATTCTTCCATTTTTGTCCGGCTGGAATCTTCGAACTCGTTGGAATCAAGAAAGTCATACTTGCAACTGCTCTAGGAATGACCCATGCTCATTATGAATTGCTGAACTTGAATGTTCCTTTGAGTTATGTACCAGTTCAAATGACCCATCTGGGAAGTCGTATGAGTCTCTGGGGAAGAGCTTATAATATACTATTTCATCTTGCAAGCAAGTTTTGTTATCGTTATATCCTTTGGCAAGATCAGCGAGTCTTCAATGATCGATTTGGACAATTTCCAGATTTAGAGCAACTTTACAAGGTTAGTTTTACTTTATTTTTTCACTCTGGGAGCATAAAAATAATTTTCGCTGTTTTTAGGATCAAATCGATTATGTGTTTACAAATACCAACGAATTTACTGAATCAACTCGTCCAACATTGCAAAGAATAAAATACATCGGAGGAAGCACCACTCCTAAACCCGAACCTCTCAATCAAGATTTTGAATCGATTCTTTCCCAGCCTAGCAAAGGAACTATATTATTCTCCCTCGGCTCGCTTCTCAAATCCCATGAAATGCCAGATTTTATCAAATCAGCGTTTCTCGAAGCTTTCAAAGCGTTCCCAGAATACACATTTATTTGGAAAAGCGAATCGTTCAACAATTTCAGCTATCCAAATGTTTATTATCGCGATTGGGTACCTCAAGTCGATTTGTTAGGTATATTTAGATCATTCTTGAAATCAAAAAAATGAAAATAAGTTTTTTTTTTGCAGCTGATAGTCGATTGAAAGCCTTCATCACTCATTGTGGAATGAACTCTGTGCAAGAATCGTTGTTTTTCGGAGTTCCCTTGATTAGTATACCTATTTTCGCTGATCAGGTAAGTTGTTTGATTTCTTATTTCTCAAGATAAAGTTTCGCTTCAGGACTCAAATGCGGTGATTGCTCAAGAACGTGGTTATGCATATGGTCTTGACAAATTTACAGTTACTCGAGATGATGTTATCAAAGCATTGAGTGCAGTTCTAGCCAATGATAGTCAATATAAGTCGAAAGCCCAGTTGGCGTCAAGGATTTTAAAAGAGAATCAGAAATCGATGAAAGATGAGATTATAAGATTGGTCGAACTTTCTGGTGAGTATTTTTTCTTCAAAAAGGAGAGTCAAGAGAGGTTTACATGAACGGAAATTGAACCAGCAGTTTTATTTGACGTTAACTCTTTGTTTTTCTTTGAAAAATCTAAATATAGCGACTGGTGTAACCAAAAAAAGCAATTGAAAAATCAGAAGTTGAAAAGCTCAGATTTTAAGTTTTTTTTGACAGAAATTTTCATTTTTTGTTAAAATCCATGCTGAAATACCCCAAAAAAATTTAAAGTCATATTGTTTTGAAAAAAAATTAGTTTAAAATGCAAAAAAAAAAAGTTTTGACGAGGGTCACGTGTTTTTGCTCGCTTTTTTGCAAAATTTCGAAAAAATCTTTGATCTCATTTTGAAATAGTAACTTCTTTAATTTTTAGTTACATTTTTCCCTCAAAAAAAATTCAAAATTGTCAAAACGCATCCCAAATATAAAATCACATTATTTTCAGTTAAATGAATTCCAGCCATTTTGATTTTTATGGGACATAAATTTTTAAATACATATTGAGCACATTGAATACCACATTCCAAATAAATATAAAGCTCACGAAACAAATAAAACAAATTGTGGTGCTAAATGTGATGAGTAGGATTTAGGTACTTCAAGATTGATGTACCATGAAAAATTCCAATGTCTGAAATTCATCCAGCTGAAAAATAATTTTAAATGACGCTTCGGGGTAATTTCTCAAGTTTTTACTTTTTTTAAATTTACCTAAAAGATCCGCTAAAAATCCCTGGGGAGCTTAACAAAGTGCTCTTTCATTTAAAATGCAACATTTTCTTATTACCATCTCTATAACTAAGTTATCATGAGAAAAAAAACTCGATTATTTTTTTCTAATTATTCTGGTCATTTTGAGTTTGTCACCAAGTTTCCCGGTCCCAATATATGTATTTTCCTCTCCGTTTTTTTTTTCAAAGCAACTGTTATCTTAGTTCACCTCTCCTCATTATTTACATAGTATTATTGCACCATCAACACCTCCACCCAACTGTTGATTTGTCAATAATAATCCTCTTTTCTCTGGATTACTCTAGTTCTTTGTTACGCCAGACACCCCGGAATGTAAAGTATACCAATTTCTTACAGGAACAACAGAACAATTGGATCATCTTCGTGTGAATAGCGAACATTTGAACCTGATGCAATACTATAATTTAGATGTTTATATAGTTGTTAGTTTAATACCATTCCTCACCTATTTCCTATTCCGTTCTAATATTGTGATACGTATCAGAATTGCCAAACAATATTCCTAGTACCCCCCCCCTCCCCATTTTTTGCACCCCTGTCAAATAGTGCAGTTTTTGTTTTGTTTCGTTTCTAGAAGATGAGGAATACATAAAATTTTATGCGATATTTGGTTCGCTTCTCGACGGAATTTTGCCTAATTTCTTTTGGCTTTGTTCGCCCTGCTTGGTTGGTTGGTTGGAACAATTCGATTTCCCCCGCATGGAATGAGCCGCGCATGTCTTGTTGGATTTAAGTTTTGTCATTAAAGTACAGTATTCTTTTTTCTCATTAACACTCTTTGTTGGTTTTTTTTTTGCTGGGTTGAGACACGGAATTACACGCGTAATTTGGTTTTATCGCCCGTTTTTTCGTGTGTGTGTGGACACTCAAGTGCGCTAAATTAGAAGTTGAAGTAGGGCGAAAATGATGTTTCTTGTTGCAGAAAATGGGTTTTGTTGATTTTTTGCAACATTTGAGTGGGATTACTGTGGTTGATGACGTCAAAAGCACGCAACGCGACCGCTACGCACTGGATATTTTCATGTATTTAACTTCGTTGAATGCGTCGCGGCCGCGTTGTGTGTCAAATTTTAATTTTTTGACAATTTTAAAAGGTTGATTAAAGGAACATTTTATTTCGCGACGAGACCGACTACAATGTCCCTTTGAAGTACGGTTTTGAACCTTATTTTGTTAATTTTCCTCGCGTTTCTTGGAGTTCCGCCAATTGCGTCGCTGCTGCGTTGCGTGTCATGTTTGAAAAGGAAATAAACAAACGCGGCGAGACCCAACACAGTAAGAAAAACAGAAAACCACGTGTACCTTTAAATAACAGTGGTAATTCTTTTCTTGGGGGTTTTTATAAAATAACTTTTTGCAGAAAGAAATGAACACGCAACGCAGCCGCAGCGCAACCAAAAACTTTCAAAAATTTGTTTTTATGAGGGAAAAAAAAACTGAAATTGATATCATTCATTTTTTTTTAGCTTCCTGGGAACTTTGTCTAATTTTGCAAACTTATGACGTGACCTACAGTACTTCAAACAACCTGCACATCTAACTGATTTTCGACTGAAGACTTGAAGTTTGATGCGCAGATCTCCTAGCCTACTGTAGGTAGCTAAAAACATGATCTCGATTCATCCAAAATGACCTTCTTCTTTTTTTGTTTTGCCAACCGCCTCGAAAAAGCCAAAATGTAAACATGACGAGAGCCCGTTTCAAGAAAGAAAGTTCAATTAAAACCCACCCATATTGAAAAATCCCCTTCTTTCATTTTGCGTTGTTGTATTTGACATTTTCCTCGTGTCAATAGCAGCGGAAATTCAAATGCGCTTTTGTTTTCCATTTTTTGTGTGTGTAGTTCTCTCTTTCACTAGTTAGTCATACATTGAAACAATACCAGCCACATGTGACACAGATACTGTTTGGGAAAAACGAACCAACCTGGAACTTGAGTTTAAAGTATAGTACCCTTCCCCCTAGAAGCGTTCAAATTCTCATAAGTCATATCTCATATTCTTCCCGTTAATTGCTTCAATATGTGGCGACCACCAGATGACCTCACCATCACCAATTCCCACAGACACATTGACGCCACTCCTCTCAATCTAACATTTTAATTAGATTTTTTTTTTTTGCGCAGGTTTTTTTTCTACATGGGAGAGGGTCTCTCTAAAGTGCTCTCTCGTTCTAGAATTCGCTTGGTTTCGTTCCATTTTTCATTTCATGCGTCATAAAATGTGTGTGTGTGTGTTTGAATAATTAGGCAAAAGGGTTTGAATTTTATGATGTTTTTTTTTTTGTGTTTGTTGGTGGGCGAGAAAGAGAGACAAAGTTTTGATTTGAAATCAATGACATACCCACAGTACTATGCGACACCTGCACATCTAACTCAACTCAGTTTGATGTGCAGGTGGAAGAACTCTCACCCTGTCTAACTTGGTTTTTTTTTTTGAAAATCCCCAAATTTAAGAGACAATTTAGCATTTATATTCTAGTTTCAAAATAAGCTTAGCTTAATTAAATTAAATAAGTTATTTACAGTACCTAAATTAACCTGCACATCTAACTCAGTTTGATGTGCAGGTTGGTTTGGGTACTGTAGAAGCACCCTCACCTCGTCTTATTTGGTTTACAGAGACTTTGAAAGAACCCCTATCTTTCAACAAAAAAAACCGATCTCAAAGGGTACAGTACCTTTGTATGCCTGCACATCTAACTCAACTCAGTTTGATGTGCAGGCATACAAAGGACCTGAGGGGTTCATTGAACATACAGTAATCTATAGGAAGTACAGTAACCCCGTGATTCAGACACCAAAACGTTGATAAAACCCTGTTTTGAGATCGAAGAATCAAAACTACAGTTACCTGAGTCATCTAGAGGTACTGTAGATTTTATGAAAGGACCGTTGAGCAGAATGTTAAAGGGACATGGGTAGTTTGTTTTTTGTTTATTTTTTGACTCCTTATATATTTATAGAGAATTGAAATAAACTTTTGAGAAATACTATACGTATAGTAAAAAATAAAGAACCCAAATTCCACTAAGTTTTTGACATCGAAAAGCAGACCCCCTCCCCCCCTTTTTCTATAAATTTGTTTGTTTTTGGCACACGAAGTGCCACACGTTCATATAAAATTCAATGCCAAAAACGTCACACACTTTTTCGTTGCCTCCCCATTTTTTTTTTTTGCCATTTTCAACTTTTTGTTTGTTCATATGCCCTATGTATATATCCACGTGTCAATGTCATATCCGAAAAACGAAAATTCAAACTTTGTTTCTCATTAATAACCAATGGTGACAGCACGCCGACCCGCCCGCCACCAATACATTTCTCAAATTTGACACATGTTTTTTCTGGGGTGCATTGTGGCGCCAAAGATGTTGCGTGTTGGGGTGTGTTCGAAAAATTGCGATTGTTTTAGTAGTGAAGGGCGGAAGTTGTTCGAGTAGTAGCAATGGGGAAAGCCTGGAGCGAACAAGAAAAGAGAAAAAAAACACGAGAGAAACGACTAATTATGCACCCATGATTTTTTTCTTCTTGTGTTTTACTTCTTATTTTTCTGTTGTTTGTCGCTTGTAGATGTTTTTGCAGTTTATAACTTTTTGGTCTAGAAAAATTGCGAAATTTGTGGAGGAGAGGCTGCTTGACAAGAGTTAGGCTGTTAAGGAGAGCTATGCTTGGCAAGTATCAAGTTGTTAAGGGTTGACTACTTGACAGAACTTAGGCTGTCAAGGAGTAGTTGCTTGACATAAACTAGGTTGTCAAGGAGTGGCTGCTTGAAAGAAGTTAGGCTGTCAAGGAGTGGCTGCTTGACAGAAGTTGGGCTGTCAATGAGTGGCTGCTTGAAAGAAGTTGGGCTGTCAAGGAGTGGCTGCTTGAAAGAAGTTAGGCTGTCAAGGAGTGGCTGCTTGACAGAAGTTGGGCTGTCAATGAGTGGCTGCTTGACAGAACTTAGGCTGTCAAGGAGTAGTTGCTTGACAGAAACTAGGTTGTCAAGGAGTGGCTGCTTGAAAGAAGTTAGGCTATCAAGGAGTGGCTGCTTGACAGAAGTTGGGCTGTCAATGAGTGGCTGCTTAAAAGAAGTTAGGCTGTCAAGGAGTGGCTGCTTGACAGAACTTAGGCTGTCAAGGAGTAGTTGCTTGACAGAAACTAGGTTGTCAAGGAGTGGCTGCTTGAAAGAAGTTAGGCTGTCAAGGAGTGGCTGCTCGGCAAGTATCGAGTTGTTAAGGGTTGGCTGCTTGACAGAAAATAGGCTGTCAAGGAGTGGCTGCTTGACAGAAAATAGGCTGTCAAGGAGTGGCTGCTTGACAGAAACTAGGTTATCAAGTAGTCACTGCTTTAAACACCTAAAATTGTTAAGAGTCCCCTGCTTGACACGATTAGACTTATCAAGGACCCACTGCTTAACGGTGATAAGGCTGTCAAAGACCCACTTCTTGATATCTTGAACAATGACAAGAAGCCACTGCTTGACAGGTTGATACTAAGTTAAGCAGCCACTGCTTGACAGACCTGAAGTTGTAAAGAAGCTACCGCTTGACAGCTCGTGATGTGTCAAGGCGCGTCTTCTTGGCAGTTTTGAAGCTGTCAAGGGGCCGCTGCTTGACAGCAATCAGGCTGTCAAGGAGTCCCTTCTTGAGAGTTCAAAATCTATCAAAGCGTATCTCCTTGACACGTATCTCCCTCATTTTCCCCAAAATTCAAACCTCTCCATGTTCATTTAACCATATACCTCATCTACAGTACACCTGACCTTTTTCCCTCAATTTTCCTCGTCTTCTTCCTCTCATTAATCCCCGCCCCCATTCCACCCCAGTTCGTTGTTGTTTTTCCCTCTTCATTCAAAGATTCATAGCCCCGAGGCGCGAACAAGCAAGAATATTTTCATTGTTATTTTCCATTTTTTTTTGTCGCCTCATACATCAATTTTTTTGCCACTGGAATAATTTATGAGCCCATTCATTTTATTGTGTGCTCAATCTATTTTTGGAGTAGAGCTCTTCGATTTTCGTTTTGAAAAAAAACGTGTGTGTTTACGTCAATGCACATCGTTTTTGGGACGTCAGATTTGCTCAAAAATCTATGATAATGTCCCTTAACACAGACAAAAAACAAAAATCCTCGCAGTTAATAGCTTGACACTCATTTGCATGACTAATTTATTTGATCACATCCCAAAGCTCACATGAATTATTCAACCTAGGCTCGGCGAGCTACAGATTTTTTCTTTGTTCGCAGCTTGACACTTTTGTCGGTCGGAATGGATTCTCAAATTCCTCTACTTAACACCTAGCCGTTCTTTGTCCTCCTCGCGCACTCGGAAATGACTCCAATTAATTAGGAGAAGAAGGAGAAAAACAATGGCGCCCTGTTTTATGATCTTGTTTTCTTCGCCTTTTCTTTGAAGCAGAAATTGTATATTTATGCAAGAGGAATTCACGCTTCAAAAGTTGCGAATAACGAGAAATTGTTTCGAGAAAACAAAAGTTTTTTTTTTCTCAGAAAAAAAAACTCTGGTCACCATGAGGAATCGAACCCACCTCACGAGCTTCTGGGGCTAGCGCGCTAACCATAACGCCACGCCTGCAGATGTGTTGCAGTCCCTGCATTGCCAAGATATTATTAAGGCGAATACAATAATTATGTTTCAATTGCCACACTTTTCGTTAATTAATTAGTAACGCAACACTTATTTGATGAGAACTTAAAGTCCAAGGTTAGTATAATAATTAGCCAGGTCTGAATTGGCTCCCTTAAAATAATGAGAAATAAAGTTTATTTATACATAAAATGAGAACTTTTTAGGGGTGCTAATCATAAAAAAAAAGCCTAGTGCCACGTGCGAACAACATATCAAAAAGAGCCGCTTGACATGTTTATTGTTGTTGTTTGTTTATAATAAACAATAGGGCTCTTTGAGATAAGTATCTAACCTGGGTGGATATAAGGCAGAGTGTTTGTTTATACTAGGAAAAAGGGTGTGAAATTGAGACATCCTTTGAAGGTTAGCGATTCATGAAAGCCTGGCTCAGCAGGTTAGGCGCTAGGCTATGGCGCAGAAGGTGTTTGGTTCGATTCTCGGTGCTGGCAAACTATTTTTTATCATCTTGTCTGCCGACATTCCCAAAAATATGAATTCATTGTTCAAATGATAACAATATGTATAGAAATTTGGGAAAGTTGAAGAGCTCTCCAAATGATAGGGCTCAAAAATTATGCTGCAGTACTCCGCTGCGCCTTGACATGTCTTAGCCTCTCAAGAAGCTTCACCTTGATATACATGGAACTGCCAAGTAGCCGCGCCTTGACACATCTTAAGATGTGAAGCAGCGGCTCCTTGAAATGCTTTGAGCTGTCAAGCACCCGTTCCTTGACACACCGTTGGCTGTAAAGCATGAACTCTTTGAGAAACTTCAGCTTGTCAAATAGAAGCTTCCTAGTAAAAAGCTTGACCTATCAATAAGGCTTAGCATGTCAAGAAGCCACGCCTTGACCCATCGTACCTTGTCAAGCAGCGACTTCCTTGACAAAGCTGATTCTGGCAGATTTCAAGCGGTCAAGCAGCGGCTCCTTGACACATTTTGAGCTGTCAAGCAGCGCCTTCTTGATGTACATTTAGCTGTTAAACAGCTGCGCCTTGACATACAACAAGCTGTTTAAATCACCTCATAGGTTACTATGATTCTCAAAAATTCCAAAATCTTTGCATTTTTTGTTGGTCTTTGATTTTTCGAAAGATTTTCCCTTCATTTTTGAATTAGCCTAATTCCCTAATTCCAGGAAGGATTAGTATGTCATGTCGCTAAATTAATTGAAAAAATCTTTGAACCTTGCCAAAATGCTCAAAGAGCTCCATTTATCTTATCATCCCAACCTTTATTCTTTTTCTTTATCTCCTAGTCTCCACAAAAAAAGGTGGGCGTGGCCTGCGAAAATCTGTGTGCCTATATAAATAGGTGACACACACTGCTCGCTCACTCATTCATTCATATAACATGTGTTTTTTTTTCTTTGCAGTTCCACCTCAAATTAGTCTTGTTTACCCGTTTTGTCAGTATTCACTACGGAAATAATTATAGTTTTTTTTTCAGAGTCAAGAAAAAGCAAGAAATGGAAATTCCACAAACACAAACGAGGCGGAGGACGACAAGAGCGTCGAAGAGTTTGTTTCGTTTGGCGAAGAAGGGATTGAAGCGGGGGATTGAGAGTGCGCAGAGGAAGATTCTGAAGTTTGGCAGAATCAAGATTGGCAATCATATCCCGTTGGTGAATTGTGAGGAAGAGTTTCATGCCGAGTTTTTGACGAGGAAAGAGGAGCAAAAGGAGGAGAAGGTTGGTCGAGGGAGGGGTGTATTGTAGTTTGTGTGCCAAAATTAAAACTTGCTAGGTTGGATTCTTTGATTTTCACATTTCTAAATTTTGGTTCTGTGAAGCAGCGATTCCTTGATGACCCTATTGCTGTCAAGCAACGGCTCCTTGATAACTCTAGAACTGTCAAGCAGCGGTTCCTTAATGATCCTATCGCTGTCAAGCAACGGCTACTTGATAACTCTAGAACTGTCAAGCAGCGATTCCTTGATGACCCTATTGCTGTCAAGCAACGGCTCCTTCATAACTCTAGAACTGTCAAGCAGCGGTTCCTTGATGACCCTATTGCTGTCAAGCAACGGCTCCTTGATAACTCTAGAACTGTCAAGCAGCGGTTCCTTAATGATCCTATCGCTGTCAAGCAACGGCTCCTTGATAACTTTAGAACTGTCAAGCAATGGCTCCTTAACGACCCTATCGCTGTCAAGCAACGGCTACTTGATAACTCTAGAACTGCCAAGCAGCGGTTCCTTGATGACCCTATCGCTGTCAAGCAACGGCTACTTGATAGCTACAGAATCAAAATAACTATTTTCTCTTCCAGAAACGTCGTGAGCTCTTCGAGCGTAGCTCTGTCACCATTCCATTCTTGCTCATCCGCTCCGATATTCGAGGAAACTACGAGCTCTACTGCGATCACCTGGATCTCCTCGTCGAAACCGTCCTCAAAGACTGTCGTGGTTGCAAATACCTCGGCGACGTGCTCACATTCCAACACGAAAGTGTCGGCCTCATCTTCAAAACCATCGTCAGCCACGTGTCCGGTGTCAAAGAGCTGATCCTCGACTCAATTGGGAATTCAATCATCATGCAGACTATTATTGACTTCTACCAAGTCATGAATAATAATAGCAATCGATGTGAACGATTTCATCTCGAGAACCTGTCAGTTGTTGGAAGTACCAGGATGAATGACATGGATGTGTTGTCATCATTGTTGATGCTATCGAGAAGAACCCTAACAAGCTTGCGTCTACGATATTGTAAGGTTCACTCATCTGAGCAAGCCCTACGATTATGGACATCAGTCTCGCAGTGTTGCAAGCTCGCCCAACTTCAGTATGAGCCATACCGAAGTGATCAATACAGTAGACCTTATTTGATCGACGCAATTGCTAGAAAAAAACTGACGTAAGTCTCTGCTGGGATCGAACCCGGACCACGTGGGTGAAAGGCAGAGATGCTCACCACTACACTAGAATGCCATTATAAACCTCTCGTTTTTTCCAGCTCTCTCATTCTCACTGACGTGGATGGTATCACAAATGACGATGTCCTCGAAATGTCCTCCCAAGCATCGCTCACCGAGCTCGCCGTCATTGGCCAGCAAATCACACCGGATCTTTATTCTCAGCCAGCTGCTCGTAAGATGCTCTCCCATTTGGACAGTTTACTCATCCAACTCGATGAATCTTTTGAGTTGCAAGACTGTCAATCGAGGAATAGTGTGATTTGTGCGTTGATGGCGTTGAGTAATACATCATTGCTGGAAGTGATACATACCGCGAAGTCGACGATCACCGATACCGCCAAGGTTATTAGCTATTGGTTGAATTTAGCGAAGTGAGTTGAAAAAAAAAGAAAACATTTCCGCCCCCAAGCGGGATCGAACCCGGACCTCTTGGAGGATAGGCAAAAATCCTCACCACTACACCACGACGCTCTTGTTGTGTGCACTTTGAAAATGCCCCTATAAACCCTTATTCTTTCCAGCGAGACGGAACGAACGATAATGCTCAAATTGGAAGATTGCTCACAAGACCGGCAAGACGCTGCGATAGGTCGAGTCCTTCGAAAATGCAGAAAAGCTCACAAATCCTCTTGCTCCGAGAATGGCATCAGTCTAACTATTGCATGTGGCGAACTCATTGTGCTTGACAAAAAAACGTGGTTCACCGATGAGAATTTGGTGTAAAATAGTGTAGTGTGGCTCAGCTCTTTGCTATGCGCAATATCCATTCATCTCGGTGCTCACAGGTTTCCCTCCATATTTTGTAAATATACATTTTATATATCACTACTATTTATGTATGAATAAATTGTTCTAATTTCTCGTTTGAAAAAAAAGATGAATTTCGACCATTGCGGGGATCGAACCCGGACCCAGTGGGAGATAGGCGCAGCTGCT
The DNA here is from genome assembly GCA_900536415.3 of Caenorhabditis sp. 38 MB-2015. Taxonomy (NCBI): domain Eukaryota; kingdom Metazoa; phylum Nematoda; class Chromadorea; order Rhabditida; family Rhabditidae; genus Caenorhabditis; species Caenorhabditis quiockensis. Next base: position 30,060 of record LR549181.1, on the reverse strand, counting down.
AACCAGAACACCAAGTTGCTGTCTTTTCTTCGTGTTCGAAACTGCTCTTATAAATCCGCGTGAAGAAATTGTTATAATTTTTGATCTCCCCAGGAAGTTTAACAAAAGACGCAAGAAAAAAAAGGAAAATCTTTTATGAGGCAGGTTTTCCATTCACTTAATACGATTAGATCACCCCGTTTTTGTTACATAATAATATTTTGTATTTTCAAAAACTATTATTTTTCATTATTGTTTAAAAAGTTTGCCCATTTATTTATAGTGATATCACCTAATTTTTTTTGTGTAAAGTTTTATGGAAATATATGTGTATCTTTTTAAGTACATAGATAAGTAGACAGATAGAAAGTGAAAGATCATGAGAAGGAAAAAAGTGGAGAAAAACGGTTTGGCTGGAACCGTTTTGGCTGACCAAAGATACCCAACCGGTTCAGGATGGTATAAAGGTACGGCCACACATGATAATAGATAACAGTGACTTTTCAGTTTTGGTTTTGGTTGTAATTTTCTCCAGGTTTCTGTACTTTCTTCGATGTAATTGGGTATGTTTCTTTTCTCTTGCGGAGAATACCAGGGGTTTTTAACGGCAATTGTAAGCAGCACAAAAGAGAAGCGCCATGGTGTATTGGTTAGCACGTTTGCCTTTCACCCACGAGGCGCGTGTTCGATCCCCCACAGTGGCGGTTTTTTTTTTCATTTTTTTCATTATTGAATGTAAAAGCCCGTAGAAAACGAATAGTTTATTAAAAATCCACCTCACCTAGTCTAAACAGGTGATTTGGTTTTGGTCAATATATAGTGTTAAACCATGCGACATACCACATGATCTATCGAACAGCAACCAAGGAGAACGCCACTGATGATAGAGTGAGAGACGCAGAGAAATAAAGTTTTCCACGTGGAAAAAGTTTTTTTTTTTTTGAATTGTTGGTCAATTACACTATACTATTTTTAGCGAATTTCTTAAAAAAGACTAGATCAAAGTAACAGTGTTCAACTTTATCTCAAAATCTTTTTCTTTTTTTTTTTTCTCAAGGTGATTCTCTTTTCTCTCATTTCCATTTCAAAATAAAAATAAAAACAACTTGGCAAAATACTTCTTCAAGGACCCGAAATTTTTGACCTCATCTCATCTCGAATGACATGTTTACCTCTCGATTTCACCCCGCCCGAGACCCATTACATGTATAAATTGCGGAACCAACAACAACAACCCATCAATTCTTCTTCTTCTTCTCAAATTGAATCAAGTACAACACAATTCCAGTTCCATCGTCGTTTTTCTCCCTTTTCTCATTCTTCTCCTAATTTCGCCTCGTTTTGTGTTTCTCTCGCCTTCTAATGACCACCCCATTGTTTCTTTTCATATTTAAGACGTAGCTGGCTGAAAGTATAGTTCGAGACAAGAACGATGACACGAGAATCGCTGGCCTATCGAATTGGCATCTCTTTCTATTTTATATTCGCATATCTTGCTATTGTATTATTCGTCGATTTGCCGAGAATTTTGTTTCGAAGAAAGAAGAATATATCAGGGCAGGTGAGTGAAAATATCTTTGCATTTCTCTCAAGTTGCAACAACGGCAGAGATGGCGCAGTGGTAGAGTGTTGGATTTTAACGCACACGTGCAACCTGGGTTCGATTCCCTCCATCCCTCAAATTCTTTTACTTTTCAGATCGTTGTGATAACTGGAGGAGCCATGGGGATAGGAAAGGAGGTGGCAAAGAAATTGTGTCTCGAGCAGAATGCGAAGGTCTGTATTCTGGATGTGAATGAAATTGAGGGCAAGAAGACCGAGCAAGAGATAGGGGATCTTGGAGGAGTAGCAAAGTTCTATAAATGCGATGTGTCGAACCACAAAATGTTGGAGGATGTGAGAAGTCAAATTGAGGAGGATCAGAATTTTGGTGGGTTTTTGAGCGAAATTTGAAACGTAGACACCTTCAATGATAAGATGTGCAGGTTGATACTACAGTACCTCTAGAGGCAAAGACCCCACGTTCAAAGACACATTTTTCAGGCATTGTGGACATCGTAATTGCCAACGCGGCGATCCTAAAATTCGGCACAGTCGCCGAAATGTCCATCGATGACTATGTCCTGAACAGCAAGGTGAACTACCTCGGCCACATCTTCACTGTCAAAACATTCCTCGGAAAAATGATTGATCATCAAAAAGGACACATTGTATCAATCGGAAGTATCTGTGGACACTTTGGTGATGCTTCTGGCTCAGCTTATTGCTCTTCGAAGTTTGCAGCGAGAGGCTTCTTTGAATCTCTTCAAGCCGAGATGTTCGACCAGGGTTTGGAGAAGAAAATCCACTTGACCTCGATCTACCCCTATTTTGTGAACACCCCCTTCCTGAGGAACCTGCAAGAACCTCATAGTACATTCTGGGATGTGGTACCTCCAGAAGTGGTTGCCACTGAGATCATCGATTCGATATTGTATAATCGACACACCCACTTCATCCCAGGAAGTATTAAGATGTTATGTGTATATATGAAATGGATGACAACGCTGGGAACCCTGCCACTTGGACGTAAAGTATTCAATATTTCAACCAAGCCTAAGTTCATTGTTGAAAAGTTATAAACTTTATTACATACATACATAAATGTAGTTTTTTTTTTAAAGTTTCGAAGAGAGAGAAATCAATCAATCAATAAACCTTGATTCAAGACCGGGTCAGATATGTTTAATAATTGAGCACAAAACAAAATTGCATAATTTTTCCTAATGACGTTGTACATAGTTGCCGGGGAAGATGCCAAAGTCACCGGTTCTCAGGGATGTTCCAATGAACCAGCCGTCATCACATTTTTCGACAACAAATATGATGTCATTGACGAATAGTTCTAGTTCATCCTCTTTTTGTGGACGGTAGGCGAACGCGGCGCGGTACCTGGAACAAAGGGAAATATAGGGGTGTGGGTTCGAAAAAAATTGGAAAGGTCGTTCAAAGGAGCAGCCGACATTTGTAGCGTTTGGTTGTCTGCTATGTTTTATGTGACCCTGGCAAATTCACAAAATATCTACAACTAGCTTGGCTTAAAAATATACTCATGTTCATTTGAAATTTGACTTGAAATTGGGCACAGTACTCTGAGGAACCTAAACATCAAATTATGTGTAATTTAATTTCGATGAGTATTTTCTTCAGCTATTTTAAACCATTTAGTGATTCAGTTTCTACCAATAACCTTAGAAAAAAAACACACAGTTTCTAGCTCCAATGTTCAGAGACATAGCAAACAACACAACCCGGGAATTGTCGGCTGCTCGCCCGAATGACAAGATAACTCACATCTCCGACCCCTTTGGTATAACAGCAGCGGCATTGTTTCTAATATCACTTCTTGGCTTCTCCACAACTGCAACTGGTTCTGGCTTGCGCACCTCCTTCTCCACAACAGGCACTGGTTCATATTTTTGTTGATGTTGATGTTGTTGTGGTTGGGGTTGGGGTTGTGGTTGAGGCCTTCGATAATCTTCTTGGTGTGGTTGGGGCCTCCTATAGTCGTCTTCTTGATGGGGGTGTTGTTGATATTGATGTATCCTTGGCTCTTCGAACCTCACTTTATGCGGTTGTTGATTGGGCATCTCGTCATGGTTAATTTTCGGTGTCTTTGGTCGATCTGGTATCACAGTCTCTTCTTTAGGTTCGGATAGAAGTCGGACATATGACGAGGGGAAGATTCCGATAGTTCCGATCTGGTTGGTACCCTCCATCCAATTTTGATCAATTTCCCGGCGGAAAGTCACAATCTCGCCCTAAACATAATGATAGAGAGATAGAGAGATAGAGAGATAGAGAGATAGAGAGATAGAGAGATAGAGAGATAGAGAGATAGAGAGATAGAGAGATAGAGAGATAGAGAGATAGAGAGATAGAGAGATAGA
>LR549181.1:0-26054 GCA_900536415.3 Caenorhabditis sp. 38 MB-2015 | reverse complement strand
GAGAGATAGAGAGATAGAGAGATAGAGAGATAGAGAGATAGAGAGATAGAGAGATAGAGAGATAGAGAGATAGAGAGATAGAGAGATAGAGAGATAGAGAGATAGAGAGATAGAGAGATCTCGCTCACCTTCTTCAAACTAAGCTCATTTGAGTTCCTCGACGTAAACGGATAGATCGCCCGCATCTTCTGTCGACTCCGATCATACTCCGACTCAACTTGCACATAACTCGCCGGAAATATACCCATCCGCCCGTTGCGTTCACCCTCTAACCAGTGCGAGTCTACCTCTCTGATAATCCTAACTATATCTCCTTTGTTCAACGATAGCTCCCGATTTGATCTACCATCAAATCGATATATTACGGTAGCTGTGGTTGTGGAGTGCTGGGGATGTTGTGTTTGTGGTGCGCGAGATGACGAATAATTATTGACTAATCCCTCGAATCTATCCATATTGCTATGCAATGACGGTGCAGCTGATGATGGTCTATAAATTGTCTTGTTAATCTGGGACTCTTTGGAGCACAACTCACATGTAGGCGTGCCTCCTCTCTTTCTCTTTCTGCAACTCGTCTGTCAACTTCTCAGCCTTTTGTCGGAGCAATACCTCTTCTCTTGATATCCTTTTGAGATCTTCAATCTCGGCCGCCAAATTGGATGGTGAACCTGGAATCAGATGAGGGTAAGTGCACTTGAGGAGAAAATTAGTGGTAGTGGGAAAAGGGTTCGGGAGTTCATGTCACAAGGGTGTGGAGAAGAAAGGAGGGTTTTGAATCAATGCAGAACCTGTTTGGTACCTAGGCTGACTTCAGTTTGGACCCAAAAATACCTTCAAGATTGAATGTAAAAAATCGGTTGATAATTGGCCAGGTTCAAATAGACCTAAAACAATCCTGAGCCCTGAAAGTGGGTTATGACTGGCTGAACAATTAGCTGAATTTAATGGGTACCCAATTTGGGACCTACAACCTGGCCAAGGCCCAAACATAGATTTTATTTGACTAGGCTCGAATAGACCTTAGATAGGCCTGAATCTTTGATTAAGTTTTCCACTAACCTGGCCTAAATAGGCCTCAAAACCGGTCAGGATTTGAACTGAGCATATTGGGGTTCAGATAAGACTTGTAACTGACTAAGGCCTTAGATAGGCCTAAACACTTGATGGGCTCCCAAGCTAGTCAGGACCTATATAACCATTATAACTGCTCAAAGATCAGATTAGGTTTGAAACTAACTAGGCCTAAATAGGCCTGAACCATTGATGAACCTCAAAACCGGCCAAGGTTTAAATTGAGCATGTAACTGATTGGGGTCTAAATAAGGCTTGTAACTGACAACGCCTAAATAGGCCGGAACTCTTGGGACAACTCCATTATGTCATTAGTGATTGAGTTCAAACAGGCCAAAAATTTAGAGGGATCCAAATCGACCACATAACTCATTAGGGCCTAAATGAAGTTAATTTTTAAATGGGACCTGAATGAACCAGACACCGCTTAAATGAAAGAGACTAGGAAGAAAAATACATGATATTTGTTTGTAGATTAGAACCAGACAGGCTGCCTGGTCCTCTGAAGTTGGCTAGGGTTAAACGAGATTACCGAATTGGAACCTATTTGATTTCGAAACTTGCTAGACCCTAAGTGTGTTAGTGTTAAAATGATACCCCAAGACAAACTTTTTGTGGTTAATGTTGTTAGACGCATCGCAGGCTGAGATTTGGAACGTTGCCAGGTTCTCTGAAGACTCTCGATAAATATATCCAACTCTCTCGTCGTTTCATCAAGTCTGTCAGTTACTTGACGAAGTTCTGAACACACGGAAAGATCTTTCACACATTTCAAACTGACCTACCCATCCGTTTTTGAACCCGTTTCTCCTCTCTAAACCGGCTTTTTTCCAACTCCATATAGACCCGATCAACATCCTCAAAACTGGGATCTTTTCTTGGCCGCCCACACATCATACAAGGAAACCCTTCGCATTTTCTCAACGAGCATCGAATTGGTCGCGGATCTTCGTGTTGAAATTTATAAGAGGGTAGGTGGAAATGGGCGGTCTTGGAACGCTCCAGGGCGAAACGGTTTTTTGTTTTTTGTTGGAAATCTGTTAGAAATCACACATGTAAGTAAAAGGAGAAGAAAAATAGTAGTAGTAGTCATTCCGGGAAACTAGTCAAGAAGAAGAAAAAAAAAGGAAATTGAGTTTCTTTTTTCTTCTCAAAAGTGCACAGAAAAAGAGCAAAAGAGCTCACCGTTAGCCTCTGGTTCAATGACTCGTCCGACAGATCGAGCACGACGTGGTTCAATGTCGACTTCCACTTTTTGCGGGGTTACTCGGCCTGAAAATTTGGAGGTGATGTTTGAGACATGTACTTTTAAATTGAGGGGTTCTTTGAATTTTGATGCATAGTTTTTTTTTATGTTGGAAATATTTGATTTGGGGATTTGAATTTTGAAACGTGGATTTTCAAAAATTACCAAGTGCATTTTTGTGATGAAATTCGAACACGTGGATTTGTGTCACAAAAACATGTGGATTTTGATGCCAATTTTTTTTGCAGTGTGGAATTTTGTTGACAGCATTTTGACATGTGTATTTTTTTCTACAAAATTTGAAACGTGGATTTTTTGTGACAAAATTTTAAACTCAAAAATGTGACACGTGGATTTTTTGTGACAAAATTTTAAAATCAAAAATGTGACACGTGGATTTTTTGTGACAAAATTTTAAAATTGAAAAACTGACACATGGATTTTTTTCTACAAAATTTGAAACGTGGATTTTTTGTGACAACATTTTAAAATTGAAAAACTGACACGTGGATTTTGATGCCAGCTTTTTTAAGTTTGAATTTTTTTTGTGAAAAAATTAAAATCAAAAATGTGACACGTGGATTTTTTTCTACAAAATGTGACATGTGGATTTTTTGTGACAAAATTTTAAAATTGAAAAACTGACACGTGGATTTTGATGCCAGCTTTTTTAAGTTTGAATTTTTTTTGTGAAAAAATTAAAATCAAAAATGTGACACGTGGATTTTTTTCTACAAAATGTGACACGTGGATTTTGATGCCAGCTTTTTTAAGTTTGGATTTTTTTGTGACAAAATTACGACATTCAAAATTTGGCACTGGATTTTTTTGTGACAAAACTTTGTAGTTCAAATTATGACACGTTATGACAAAATATCGAACTTGTATTTTTTGTGCCAAAATTATCAAGTTTGACATGTGAATTTTTTGTGACAAATTTTCAAAATTCAAAATTTGACACGTGTATTTTTTCTACACAACTTGAAATGTGGATTTTTTTGTGACAAAAATTTTAAATCTGAATTTAAACACCTATGATCTACAGTTCACTATCCTACAATTACAAAATAAAGCCCAACCCCCATCCAAGTACTAACCTTGTGAAATTGTAGCTAGGTCCAAATGTTCTCCTGAAAATGGCAATTTTTGCATATTTTTTTTTGATTTCTCGCAGAGACTAAACTAGCATACACACAAAACAAAAGAGACCAAATTGTTTTTTGCCCGTTCTCTTCTCACGGCCAGAAAAAATAAACACTGCAAAAAAATTTCCATACATCTTAAACAAAAGCACAGAGACACTAAAAATCAATATATAACAATATATATATAGTACAATATAAATATATATATATCAAAAACTGTGCTGCCTGCGCAACTTCTTCTTCTTGCTCCTCAAGCATGTTTGCTACTACAATTTATCTTTCTCTGAGTCTCTCGCTTCTTATCGAGACACGAAGAGAACGAAAGAAAAATGAAAAAAGAATAGGATTATGTATTTCTGCCGACCAACCCGGTGTTCAACAAAAAATTGAAACATTTTCGGGGCAATTGAGCACATTTCCGGCTATTATTATTTTTCTTTGTAAAGTGCGATGAAATTTGACATGGATATCGAATAACATTGTTTTATTGTGTCGCCAGGAAATTACGAGAAAACAAATAAATATTCATGTCGCCAAGTTTTTTGTTTTTGTTTTTGTTGTTTTTTTTTTTGATGGGTTAGATGACCTTATTGTGTAGTTCTCGACTCCAATATGAAGTTACTTAATCATAAGTATATAAAACTGATATGGACCTAACTAAATGCCTGATCGGACAAGGACAAGGTTTAGAATATTTTCAAAAAGACAAGACTTGACTTAAACTGGGGCAGACCTGTAGTTTTGCCTAACTACATTTAACTGAATTTGGTCTGGATTATTTAGAACTTTATGATCTGTTATGGGGCTATTCAGACTGTTTTCTCAGCATAAAAAACTGTTGAAGAATGCTGAGAAAACCTATACAGAAATTACGAAAAAGTGATGAAAAACTCGAATTTCTCAGCACCTCATTTCTTCGCAAGACCTAAACGAAAAATGCCTTTGATGTTTTCATCTTATTGTAGCCCTTCGTGTTGGGAGCGAACAACAAATGAATAGCTGCGCCTTTGCCTCGACTTTTTAACAGCTACAGTACGAATATAACTAAAGGCGCATGGAGTTTTTCGTTACGTCTTACGAAAATCGCTACTGTAATATGCTTAGAAATAGGACTTCCTCAACACTTTTTTGTGGTTTTTGTATAGGTTTTCTCTATGGTTTTTCTCTCGGAGCGCGTGTTACCGGTTCAATTTTGAGCAATAGCCTAGAATAATTTGGTATATTAGTGCAGGACACTAATCTGAAAATATATTATCTGTAAAATTAAAAGTTGAATGATGTCATATTATTTCGATTTAAACTGAATTTTTGGCTGATTTTGATACCAGAATCGATTTCTACTGGTCAAATAGACTCATAGATTAATTTTTCACAATTTGAAAAAATTGTCCTGTTCAATAACGAATTCTGAATAATATGCTTAGATGATAGTACCGCTGGTACACATTTCCTTCTTAGGCCACGTGAGCAAATGTGCTCTAATGCAAATTAAAATGTTTTTTCTTATGCATCCATAAGAAAAAAAGAATTCGGTTGGCTACGAAGAATGAGAATATCTCGGAAACCACGAGAGTTATCAAAAAGTGGTCAATTACAAAATTGTAGATCATGTCAAGATCTTTAATGTTGTAATTGACCGCTTTTTGATATTGCTTATCCGTGGAGGTCAGCTAACGAAAAGTAGATCAAATTTTGAAAAAGTTTCAAAATCTCTCATTTTGACCTGCTATTTCGTCGGTTCAAACTACATATAGTTTTTTCCGTTGACTGACCTATATATATATATCAGAACTATCGAAAATTGAATCAAGTCACGAACTAACTTCAGATCAGAGAGTGTGAATCTTGATTTACACCTGCTATTTCTCAAAAAACTCCGTAGGCTAAAATTTGTCACATAGAAATAGAAATAGAAAACTGAAACTACAATAGTTCTCTGATGCACTTTGCATACCCCTAGACTATCCTAAATCTAATAGCACACTTCCTAGATCTTTGTATGTACTTTTCGAAAAAAAATGATCAGCCAAAAAAAAAAACTAGACAAAAAAAAATGTGTGTTACTTACACGAAAAAGGGTCCCCATGTGTTTGTGTAAATTATTAGTTATTTAGCACTTCAGTTGGCTATGTACAACATTTGTGTACTTTGTTAGTTTGTCAGTTAACATTATTTATTTATAATATATAACTAAATAGTGGCGGCGGCGGCGGAAAAAATGAATGAGAAATATTGGTGCATTTTGGAATTTTTATTGGAACCTTCAGAAAGGGGGGGGGGGTGTCCTTTAAAAGTGTTTTTCTGATGTCCAAAAAAATCCTTCGAACTTTTGAAATTATACATAATATACATATAATATCACATGCAAAATACACACAAAATTTGAATTTTAAAAACAAACACAAACACTCACCTCTCATCGTTGTTGTCGTCGAAGAAGGATTCTCGTTAATTTCGGTGCCCGGTTTATGCATTTGTTTGAACATTTGTCGATACCATTGTGACATTTCGGGTTCATGTCTTTTTGGCATCGATGATGAGCCGCCGCCACCCAACAAAGGATCGGGAAGAGAAGCTGGCGAGATATTAGATGGTAGGGATGATGGCGGAGGAGAAGATACAACAACCACGTTATTTTGTTGTGATGGGCGGGGCGTATGAGAGTGTGATGAGGAGGACGATATGAAGCCTGCAAACATTGAGAACATTTTTGCATTACTTGGATTTAATGGCACGTTTTGAAACAGGCCTGTCATCTCTAGACAGGACTTGAAAAATTATATAATAATTTTTGAGTCCTATATTTTACTGAGCTAGAGCTTGGCTCGGGTTGTCTCCTTAATAGAGGGCTTCTAGGCTTAGTCGCACAAGCCTGGAACAAACTGAATTAAGATAGAAATTTATCATTTTTTATTAAATTTTAAAGTATTTTTTTTAGTTCAAGCTAAAGCTCCTTAGGCTTAGACATTGGCCTAGGCTTAGAGTCAACCTTAGATCTAAGTTAAGGCTTCTTAGGCTTAGACATTGACTTAGGCTTATGCTCAGGCTGGGCGAAGCCCAGACTGCGCAATTTGGGCTCAGGAAAAACACACTTTTTTGGATTTTATCTAATTAGTTTTAGCTTTAGATCTAGACTTAGACTCAGCCTTAGATCTAAGCTAAGCCTTAGATAATGGTTTCGACCTAGGCTTAGTTTTAGATCAAGGCTTTGGCTCAGATTTAGGTTTGGACTTAGAACTAGGCTTTGATTCAAAGTCTGGTCAGATTCTCGCCCAATTTTAAAACCTGTATTGATTTTTTGCGTGATACAAGAGTCCCAGGAAGGAACTAACAAGGGAAGGTCGCCAAGCGTTGTTATTGGAATTTTTTTTTATTTTGTCAGCTGATAGATATGGGCAAGAAATGTATATTCCAAAAATCCTAGGTCTCACAACTCGCTAGAAAAAAAGTTACGGTACTTCAAACTTCCACATTTTTCAAAGCATTGAAATCAAAAGTGCACAAAACGAAAACATGAAAAATATGTGTGACATTTCCCTTGCTTGCAGTCAACAGAGAGATAGCGCAGTGGTTGTGCCTCCAACCAGCGAGGTGAAGGTAAAGGGATCTATCCCCATGGTCATCGTACTTTTTTTTTTGGTTTTTTTCAAGTTTTAATTTGAACTGCCGCCATGGTTTTATGATTGCACAATTTAAGTATTATCATCATAATCTTGAAATTTTAATATTCCAATTGTATTGTAAGATTCAAAAAAGTGTATCCAAAATTATCAATTCTAGTCAAATGAGAAAATACTGTAAAAATTAGCATTAGCTAGACATTTATACGTCTAAAATTGTATAATAAGGCATAAGGCTGAAGAATTTTATGACTAGAAGTCATATTTTTGTGTATAGACCTTCTGTACCTGTTTTTCTATATCTGGAGAATCATAGTTACCGGGAAAATATCTCTGACTTGATTAAAGAAACTACAAAACCAAGATTATACATTAAAAATATACCTATCTTTAATTTTAATATCATGGAACTACACATTTAAAAAAAAGACCTAAATTCACTCAGTTCAAACTTGACTCACTTTCTGGTCGTTCGTTGTTTAGTGATGAGGAGGAGGGAGTCATGAAACCTGCAAAGAATTCTCATTCCACCCCTTCCTTCGAAATAGACTCACTCTCATTTGGCAGATTAATCGATGACGATAACGACGAGGCCAGCTCAAACGCCTCTGACAACGCCTTATCCAACAAGGTTTGCTCAGGCGATATTGCATTCGATCCCTCATATCCACTATCATAGTTTCGTTGCTCCACGGGAGCTGGTGCTGATACCTCGGTTGAGGTTGGTGTGGGCGTGGTCGGTACATCCATCTTAACTGGGGTGTGTCTTCGACGAATCGTGCCGAAATGATCGGCGGTTTGGGATGTGTAAGGAGCGGGTGATTTGGATTTGATCAGGAGCTCTGACGATTCGAGATCCATTGATGAGGAGCGGCCACGTGGTTTGTCTGATTGGCCAAATGGTGTGAGTTGTATATCAGTGTTAAATAGCGAAGATGGTGCGGTGATTTCAGATTTAGTAGAGGTTATCGATGTTGACATCTGAAAAATTATTTTCTTCATTTGAATGGTACTCAGAAAACCTCACCGGGGACCCAGAAAACTCCAGTGGGTACCCGAAAAAGTCACCGGGTACTCAGTAACCCCAGTGGATACTCAAAAAGGCATTGGAGACCCAGAAAAACCCCAGTAGGTACTCGAAAAACCCCAGTGGGTACCCGAAAAACCCCAGTGGATACTCAAAAAGGCATTGGAGACCCAGAAAAACCCCAGTAGGTACTCGAAAAACCCCAGTGGGTACCCGAAAAACCCCAGTGGATACTCAAAAAGGCATTGGGAAGCCAGAAAAACCCCAGTGGGTACCCGTAATCCCAAACGAGTGCCCAGGAACCTTACCAGGTAGGTATCCAGATAACTCATCATGTATTCAGAAAACTCATCAGGTACCCAGATATCCCAACGGGTACCCAGAAATTCCCCAAGTAAAATAAGATAATCTACCTCTTCTGGAATCACATTCGACTTCTCGTTCAACAATCCCCTCCGATATTGATCGTACAGATATCTCTGACTTCCCGCCGCGCTCAACGCCGCCACCTCCGAACTCTCCCCAAAAGTAGAGATACACGACGAGATCATCGACGCACCATCATCCAAATCATCATGACTATTATCCATAAATGTTGTTGGGCGGAAATTGTGTTGCGACATATCCGGCGGCAACCTGATCGTTGTCGATGTCCTCGGTGCCGGTGGCTTGGCATGCGTTGGCGGAGGTGGTGTCGACTTCACCCCAGTCAGACTAAAACTAGGGGGTGGTACACCTTGAAAATATTTGGTGGGATCAGCCGGGCCGTCGAGAACCCGTCCCATATTGTGCTTATTCGCATGTGGATCGTGAAACCCATTCGGCTCGTAGACCTTGACATTCGCCGCCCAGGCGGGTTGTTGTTGTGGTGGCTGGGGTTGTGGTGGGAGTTGGTGGTATTGGGGGGTCTTTGGGCGAGACGCACTCGCTCCACCAACAGGCGTTTTCATCTCAAGGCGGTCGTTGATCACTTGCCGTAAAGCGGCCACACCTCGTCGTTCGGGAACCTCAATATCACCTTGAGCTGGCATAATATTATTGTTGTGTTGAGTTCGTACACTCCATTGATTCGTACCAGGATGACTCAAAACCTGCAAAAATCACAATTTTGATGGTGGCCAGGAAATATGAACACCCTTTTCGCCTCCCAAATGCAAACATTGAACAAGGCGAGACACGCTTCACTGATCCGTGAAACGCGCCAATTATCCGTTAGCACTTTTAAATATGTTCACACCTATTTGAAAAAGAGAAAAGAACGAAAAAAAGAGAGGAAGATGTTTATGTATGTAGGTGTATATATTCATTTCAGCAGGTATTTATTTCAGCATAGAGGAAGAGAGGGTATCAAATTTCAAGGAAGGTAGAAAAAAAAGCGAAAAAAAAGAAGAAAAATTGATCAACCATGGATTATTCATCGGATTATGATTTTTTATTGCTTTTGTCATAAAAAAATCACTGTCGAGATGAAAAAAAAAGAATTTAGAGATGGGTGGGATCGAACCTACGACTAACCGGACTCAATATTGCTTAGGTTGCCAGATCGGACGAGATCGCTGCTTACACACTTTTATAAATCATAAGGCAGTGAAAATAGGGGAAAATCAAAGAATTTAGAGATGGGTGGGATTGAACCTGTGACTAACCGGGGTCAATGTTGCTTAGGTTGCCAGATCGGACGAGATCGCTGCTTACACACTTTTATAAATCATAAGGCAGTGAAAATAGGGAAAATAAAAGAATTTAGAGATGGGTGGGATCGAACCTACGACTAACCGGACTCAATATTGCTTAGGTTGCCAGATCGGACGAGATCGCTGCTTACACACTTTTATAAATCATAAGGCAGTGAAAATAGGGAAAATAGAGGAATTTAGAGATGGGTGGGATCGAACCTACGACTAACCGGACTCAATGTTGCTTAGGTTGCCAGATCGGACGCGATCGCTGCTTACAAATTTTTCAAAAGCTCAAAGCAGTCGAAATAGGGAAAATAAAAGAATTTAGAGATGGGTGGGATCGAACCTACGACTAACCGGGGTCAATGTTGCTTAGGTTGCCAGATCGGACGCGATCGTCGCCTAACAATCGTGCGATTTTGTATCAGCGTAAGCGCGTGAATTATTCACCAGTAAAATATGAATTTTTCTACAAGAAATATATCATTTTGTAGATCTTGACACGCTGAACAAGAATATGTAGTCAGTTTTTGCTAAATAATAAACCCTGGACTATCAATTTTTGATTAAACTCACATTCTGATTGTATATATCCTGCTGTGATTGCATTTCTGCTCGTTCGCCGTCTCCTGCAAGAAAAAAATAGTGATTTGTCATCAAAAAATATATACGTCTGAAAAAAATAAAGTATGCCTATCCATCATTTGCCACACAAAAATAGTTTCGAAAAATGTTTCGCGCGTTGGAAAAGAAAAAAATTGTGTATAAAGGGAGACAGATGTGTTGCGGAATGGAATCGAATCGAATGAGTCAACCACATTGATTTATTCGATTCCCATCATGAAGACAACGAAAAAAGTAATAAATTTTCAAGGAGCACTAGAGACAACTTGTAAACTAAAAAAAATATATTGTTTTGAGGGTTCAAATGGAACATTGTTTCGCATTGCTTTGAAAATACACATTTTTTCAAAAGAATAAAGATATGTGTGGACATTGTCTGCATCTCTGCGTCTCCTATTTCTTCCCTATCTCTCGATGACTACACTTTACACTTTTTGCCTTTGAGCATTCGAAATGCTCCAAAATCACTTTTATTACAAAATGTACTATTGATAGATAAATAATAAAGATGATCAACACGAGAAAAAATAGAACAAGTGGATAGTAAATGTCAAAATCACACTAGGATTACTGTAGTTTTCAAAAGGGATGTTGTAGTCAATTTATGTCTAAAAAATTGACCAAGATCTTGTAAATGAACTTGAGATTTGCAAAATTTTGAAAAATCTGCATTTTGTCGTAAGATATGGCCGCGAAAACTAGGAATTTGAAAAATTGGCGTAGTAGATTACTGTAGTTTTCAAAAATCTGCATTTTGTCGTAAGATATGGTGTATGTAGTTACTCACTCAATCCACGTCACTTTTTGCCGCGAAAAATAGAAATTTAAAAAAGTTTGATACCGTATTACTGTTCTTTTAGAAAATCTGTATTTTTTTTTGTAGACTTTGGTGTTTCTTGAGTATACTCTAGAAACGTTAGGTCTTATGGTGTAATATAAGATGCTTACTCACTGTCAGAAAATCATTCTACAGTACCCCCAGGACTCCTGCATATCTAACTTACCTTCAAAATTCTCCAAAATGGTGACTTCGTCTTCTTCTAACACGATTTTTGATTCTTGACTTGAAGAACTGCTTGTGCTTGGAAAAAAAGCAAAAATATTCACGCGCCCAAAAAAAAAACATGCAAACCCAATTACCTTCTCCTCGAACTCCTCCGACTTCCGGCAAAATCCGGCGCCACACTATCGTAACCAATCGAACTCGGCGCCGACGTTTTCTCACCCATCTCGATCTTCTTCTTGAGCAAATGATCGACCATCGAGGGACTGTTGTCCTCGGCGAGGTCTTCGAAAAGGCGACGCTTCATCTGGAGGGGGGAAAAAACAATATTTTTCGAAGAAGATGGCTCACATCTGTCGAGTTTTTTGAGCCTGTCATCATGTCCATTCGGATTTGTCGAGGCGAGTTGGGCACCGATAGAATTGGTGGGCGGGGATCATTTCGAGGCGAGTTTTGGACTGATGTGCTCAACTTTTCACGCCGAACTGTCTCATGATATTTGGAAGGGTTTCTAGAATAAGCAAGTTGAATTGAGAGATTAAGGTTGCTCTTGAATGATTTTAGGATAGTGTACCTTGATATTAGGGTATTTAAGCATGATTCAAGGGTACTGATTCTAAAGTACTGGGTTCAAATTTAGGATTATGTGCCTTGAGAGGTCATCAAAAAGTCAAGTCGTTTGTTAAAAATAGTAGATTTGGTTGAAAAGATTTGAAATTGAATTTTTCGATGAAATTATTTCGAATACTCTTGAACAAAGTTCTTATCCTTTAAGCCAGAATT
Source organism: Caenorhabditis sp. 38 MB-2015 (assembly GCA_900536415.3). Classification (NCBI taxonomy): domain Eukaryota; kingdom Metazoa; phylum Nematoda; class Chromadorea; order Rhabditida; family Rhabditidae; genus Caenorhabditis; species Caenorhabditis quiockensis. The sequence goes on along the minus strand of LR549181.1, from coordinate 13,856 downwards.
GACAGGCCGATCTTCTGTGACTGAGTAGAACTTTGGACCCACCATCAAAAAGAGAATTTCACGTGCGTTGCGGTCGTGCGTCGCGTGCGCAATTTTTTTTATATTCCACTCACCCGCGACATGAATTTCCCATTGAAAAACGAAAACAAAATAGTGACGAAAAAATAAATAATCAATTCATTTCTGATTGATAAGAAAGAAGGCAAAATAAACTCACCTTTCTATCACAAGGGTTAGTTTACCACTGGTCGCATGTACTAGAGAATGAGCTTCTTGACAAGTTCCAACTGATATTATACCGATTTTACGAATCAGGTCACCGATTTTCAAGCCTGCCACATATGCGCGGCCACCAGGGATCAGTTGCCCGATGACTGGCCTTAATTCTTGATCGTGGGTTATTCGAAAACCCCAAGGAGGACCCGAATATAAATCGATTTGCATTATTAATAGATTTGATTGTATTTTGTGTGAAAGTATCCAGATGTGTGCAAATGACAAAAAACTGCGAAACGTCAATAGAAGGGGTCAGCTGTTGTTTGCTGGTCACAAACTTTTGATGAAAAATTGTGTTGTTCGGGTGAGACGAGGTGAGAATGTTTCGAAATACAAAGTAAAAGGTAATTTGAAGCGGAAGTGGATAATTTGAAGAGGAAAAAAAGAGTTCAGTATAGAAGGTGTTTTAGAACCATGTGTTTTTTGTTGCAAATATCATTGGATGTTCTGAGCCGCTGCTCTACGAAAACAAATGTATCGAGGAGCTGCTGCTTGACAAAGTTAGATATGCTGAAGCGCCGCTGCTTAACAAAAATTGTCTGTCAAGGAGCGGCTGCTTGACGTAGTTCAAAGTGTCAACGAACGGCTGCTTGACAAAGTAAGATATGCCAATGCGCCGCTGCTTGACTAGAATGCTTGTCTGTCAAGGAACGGCTGCTTGGTAGCAATGAATCTGTCAAGGAGCGGCTCCTTGACAAAAACAAATGTATCAAGGAGCTGCTGCTTGACAAAGTTAGATATGCTGAAGCGCCGCTGCTTAACAAAAATTGTCTGTCAAGGAGCGGCTGCTTGACGTAGTTCAAAGTGTCAACGAACTGCTGCTTGACAAAGTAAGATATGCCAACGCGCCGCTGCTTGACAAGAATGCTTGTCTGTCAAGGAACGGCTGCTTTGGTAGCAATGAATCTGTCAAGAAGCCGCTGCTTAACAAAAACAGGTGTATCAAGGAGCTGCTGCTTGACAAAACAATTGTGTCAAGGCGTCACTAGTTGATAAAAATGTGTATGTCTAGAGACCACTGTTTGACAAGAATGTTTGTCTGTCAAGGAGCCGCTGCTTGACAAAAACAGGTGTATCAAGGAGCTGCTTCTTGACAAGAATGCTTGTCTGTCAAGGAACGGCTGCTTTGGTAGCAATGAATCTGTCAAAAAGCCGCTGCTTGACAAAAACAGGTGTATCAAGGAGCTGCTGCTTGACAAAACAATTATGTCAAGGCGTCACTAGTAGATAAAAATGTGTATGTCTAGGAACCACTACTTGACAATATTGTGTATGCCAAATAACCGCTGCTTTACAGTAATAATTTGGTCAAGGAGCCGCTGCTTGACGTGGTATAGAGTGTCAAGAAACCACTGCTTGACAAAACATATGTGTCAATGCGCCGCTGCTTGACAAAAGCAAATGAATCAAAGCGCCGATACTTGACGTTGTTCAGTTTCAACGAACAGCTGCTGCTCGACAAAATTAGATTTTTTAAAGGAATAACTGCTTGACAAACTTCTCACTCTCTTTCTAGCTATTTTCGGCTCTCTGCCAATCCAACCGGTGTTTTTTCATTGAAAGTGAAAACGAAAACGATAAAACCAGCTTTTCATCCCTCATTCATCACTAAATAACAAAACAGTGTGATAATCAGACATAATATTTAAATGAGACATATTATTTCAATATCTATTATTCTATTGATTTTCCTATGGAAAGGATATTCACTTCCCCCAAAGGGAAGTTTTCATTGGAGTGAGTTAATACTCTCCTAAAGCGAAACATGAAAATGATTCTGATTTTTCAGCGAATCGTGAGATTGTTTGCACATCATATGCTGTTAATCGAACTCGTTGCGTTCTGAATCACCCAGATTTGGGACCTGAGCAAAATCCGGAGTGTTTTCAGGAGACCACTGGAGAAGAAACCACTGGTGTTGTGAAGAAGTTTTGTGCATTAGGATGTGAGGAGTCTTTAGAAGCCACCTTGCTCAAGAAAACACCATCGAATAGTAGAAATTGTGTACAACATTATACATATAATCTAGAGAGACGTCGACAAGATTGGTAAGAATCAGAGGAGAGCATTACCATTATTTTAAGAATCATTACAGGTACCTCTGGCGGAATGGGACATGTCTCGATACGACTATAACATTCCATTTGATTTGTGGTACACCAACCAATCCGAAGATATTTTATAGGGAGAATGAGGAATTGTTTTTGTATGAAGATGCTACTGATTAGTAAATTATGATATATTTTTTTATTGGAATGAATACACAAATTTATGTTTTTCACTTGTGAACTTTGATGATGAAAACGTTGCAAGTTAAACATCGAAAACTACCTGTTTTTGTCAAACAGTAACTCCTTGACATGGACATTTTTTGTCTAGCAACGGCTCCTTGACAGTCATTTATTCTTGTCAAACAGCGGCTCCTTGGCAAACGTATTATTGTCTAGCAAAGGCTCCCTTGATTCACTTATTTTTGTCAAGTAGCGGTTCCTTAACATACAAATTGTTCGTCCAGCAGCGGCTTCTTGACATGATGATACATATTTGCCAAGCGACATCCTTGGCGTAAATATTCCTGTCTATATTGTTTCAAGCAACGGTTCCTTGATACACTTATGTTTGTCAAGTAGCGGCTTCTTGACAGACATACTATTGTTAAGCAGCGGCTCTTTGAAATACACTATCTTGTCGAGCAGTGTCCTCCTCTAGACCTGACAAATTCTTGACAAGCAACGGCTCCTCAACCAAATCATTCTTGTCAAGCAGCGGCTCCTTGACAGGATGCTTTCGGTCAAGCAGCGACTCCTTAACATACTCATGTTTGTCAAGCAACGACTTCTTGACACACATACAATCTTTTCAAACAGTGGCTCCTTACCCAATTAATTATTATCAAGCTGCTCTTCCTTGACATACACAGTTCTGTCAAGCAGCGGCTCCTTGACATGAATAGCTTTTGTCAAGCAGCCGCTCCTTAAAGCACTAATTTTTTGTCAAGTAGCGGCTTCTTGACAGACATACTATTTCCAAGCAGCGGCTCCTCGAAATACACTTTCTTGTCAAGCAGTGTCCTCCTCTAGACCTGAAAAATTCTTGACAAGCAACGGCTCCTCAACCAAATCATTCTTGTCAAGCAGCGGCTCCTTGACATGATGCTTTCGGTCAAGCAGCGACTCCTTGCCATCAAACCATCAAAAATATTACCGACGATTATTACTTTATTGACACAAGTAAACAAGGGTCAGAAATGGTTTATCATATGGTGTCTCGCTAAACTTCTTTGATGTGTATGATTGATTGCTCTGGCTCATTTTTCAAATGAATATTTGTTTGTTCATAATAGACATATCAAGTTCAAGTGTGTGTTTTTGACAGCTGGATGGTTGGAAGGAAGCATTCAAAAAAGAATAAAAAAAAATCTTGAGTTGATTAGAAAAATCGAAAAAAAAATATATAAGTGCCAAAAGAGCATCTCGTCGAGTTGAGAGTCGAGTGTTTTTTGTCGGGCTAATCCTGTTTACTATTGGCCTGCATGTGGATGGTATCAAATATCAGCACAATAAATAATAATAAAAAGAATAATCAGGAAGAGGAGAAGGAGGTGGTGGAGGAGGAGGGCAACTCTTTTTTGCTTTATTTATTTTGCCATTTTCTACACTTTATTAGGTCGTTAATAATTTTGCTTTTTTTGTTTGAAGTTGGTAATTTATGTTTTTTGATTATAAATATAACTTTTCTAGGATATTTGGACCCGTAGAAACCGATTTTGATATTGAAAACTTAGTTGGAGCCTTTCAGTTTTACCTGTTGAACCCAAAAATGGATCATACTTGTTTTTAACAATAAATGATCACGGCTAGGTGTGGATGTTGACCGCTTTAAAGCTTTACTAGGGACGACTGCTTGGCAACTAGTTATCATGGCTAGGCACGGCTGCTTGCTGACTCACTATCATGCATAGGCACGGCTGCTTGACAGTTACTAGTATGTCTAGGAGCAGCTGCTTGACACTTATTTATCATGTCGAAGCACGGCTGCTTGATAGTCTGTTTTATAGCTGGCAAGAAATCTTAGGCGCTGATCCTTGAGAGCAAAGAATTATGCCTAGGTGCAGACGCTTGATAGTTAACAGAGTTGTCTAGGAGCGACTGCTTGACACTTCTTTATAATTTATAGGCACGGCTGCTTGATAACTCACTATCATGCTCAGGCACTGCTGCTTGACAGATAACAAGTACGTCTAATTTATGCCTAGGTGCGTCTACTTGAGAGGCACAGAGGTCATGTTCTAGGCGCAGCTCCCTGACAGCTAGCAGGTAAGTCTCGACGCATTTGCTTTACAACTCCCCATCATGGATAGCATCGGCTGCTTGACAGAAAATAGGCACGTCTAGACGTGGCTATGAGATAAATTACTATCGCGCCTAAGCACAGCTGCTTCTCAGGTAAATTCATGCCTAGGCGCACCTCCTTAACAGTCTACAATCATGCATAGGCACCGCTGCTTGGCAACTTATTATCATGTCAAGGCATGCCTCCTTGACAGCAAAAATTGTCCATAGCCACGGCTAGCTAGCAATCAAAAAAAAACCCTATAATCAGATTATACTGGTCCCCTTTCTCAAATCTAGTCTCCTCCATGTGGCTGTGAAGAAAAACCACAAAAATATTTTCGACCTTCTCTTTCTTCTCCACACACAATTGTCATGTTTTTGTTTATTTTCACGAGCGCATCAAAAACAAAAAAAAAATAAAGACGAAAGTAGTATTTTATGGTGTCATGGTGTGGTGTCCGTCCTGCCACCCGGATACAGATGGTCTTCAACTTTCCCCTCCCCATCTCTCTCTCTCTCTCTCTCTCTTCGGCTGACCGCCACCGCTCGCCGACAATATGCAATTACATGGCTTTGTGACCTATTTTCACTTTTCCTTGTGGATTTTTTTTTCCAGAAGCTTTTGCCTCGTCATGTTGTTGTTTTTTTTGTGGGTCTAGGCGAGCGAGACACATTAATTTTCAATTCAAATTTATTCAAATCTCGCCAGCTTTTTTTGGAGGGTATATACGTTTTTTTTTTTGGTTTCGTTCGTTCGTTTCATGAGATGAGATGAGATTCCAGATGTTCGTCTCTCAAGCAAAAATATATTTTCAGACGTTTCCAGATGTTTTGTTGAACGTCGGTTGTTTGTTTTGATTTTGATTTGTTGCATGTGTGCCTTGGTAGGGTTCTTAGCTAACAAGAAGCGTCTCCTAGGCATGCTTGATAGGTGTCAAGGAACAGCGCCTAGGTATGGTGTTTAGTTGTCAAGTAGACCATACCTTGACATAGTTGGCGTCTATTAGGGAGCTGCTCCTATACACGCTTGATAAATGCCAAGGAACGGCGCCTTAACATGTCTGTCAGCTGTTAAGTAGTCCTCTCTTTGACATGATTGTGATCCATCAATGAGCTGCTCCTAAGAATGCTTGATAGGTGTTCAGGAACGGCGCCTAGGCACACTCTTTAGCTGTCAAGTAGACCGTGCCTTGACATAGTTGCCGTCTATTAGAGAGCTGCTCCTATACACGCTTGATAGATGCCAGCGCCTTTGCATATTTCTTAACTGTTAAGTAGTCCGCGGTTTGACATAATGGTTATCTATCAAGGAGCTGCTCCTAAACATTCTTGATACATGCCAAAGGACGTCGCCTTGACATAACTTTTCGCAGTCAAGTAGACCATGCCTTGACATAGTTGGCGTCTATCAAGGAGCTGCTCCTAGACACGCTTGATAGATGCCAGCGCCTTTGCATATTTCTTAACTGTCAAGTAGTCCGCGGTTTGACATAATGGTTATCTATCAAGGAGCTGCTCCTAAACATTCTTGATACATGCCAAAGGACGTCGCCTTGACATAACTTTTCGCAGTCAAGTAGACCATGCCTTGACATAGTTGGCGTCTATCAAGGAGCTGCTCCTAGACACGCTTGATACATGTCAAGGGACGTCGCCTTGACATTTACTTTCAGCTGTCATGTAGATGAGAAATAGACGTTGACCCGCCAAGTCAAATTTATGATCCACTAATGGAAAAATGATTTTTATCTTCCAAGTAACCTTGCCGCTGAAACGAGATTTATAGCTTTATCGCTGGTTAGCTTTCAAGAAGCCGCGCCTTAACAAGATTGCCACGAGTCAAGTAGCCACGCCTAGATAGACATCTTCATTTTGCTTCTAAGCATCAGAGTCTTGTTCTTTTTACAATTGATCTAGTTATCTCAAGTATGTTAATGTGTCTTGTTTTTCATTCGTCAAGCAGAGACAGCTAGACACATCTGCTATCTGTCAAGGAGCCGCGCCTTGACATAGTTTTTACCTGTCAAGCATAATTTTAGGTATCCGTTCCACCCTAACCCCGCTTCATAATTACCCCTCCTTCCTTCCCTCATTCCGGACATCGAAATAAATTAGCATATAAAGGTCATCTTGTTGCTAAACCTCGAACTTTCACTCCTTTCGCCTGGTCACTCAATTTCATGTCCTTTTCATTCAAATGACTTGTTATTATTTCTATAATAACAATAACAATAATAATTTGTTTGTTTGTTTACCGGGGTGGCCTGAATGGAATGGTTCATTGTGTTCTCAAAGAACGCCAAATTTGTCTAGTATATTTTTTTTACACGCGCCTTATCTTGACCATTTAGCCTCGCTCTCCCATATGGCTATTTGGTATAATGGATAGCGCGCGCGCCTTTAGATGCAGAGGTCGCGGGTTCGATCCCTATAGGGGTCGAATTTCTTTTTCTTTTTTTTTTCATTCAGATAATGTCCCCCATTCTCAACCGGATAATTCATGACCTCATAAACAACCTCTTATTCCGGTTTAAACTAGGAAAAGGATAAAGAGGAGGAGGAAGGGGGGTCCATTAATTAGGATGACATTTCAACTTTAAACTTTTTTCGACAATTGAGATTATATGTATGTATGTGTCTTTGCATTGTTACGTAATTTTGTTGAGCAAGAAAAAGCTGTCAGGTTTTTAAGAAGAAGACAAACAAAGTTTTGACACTTTTCCTTAATATATGTTCTCAGGTTTCATTTGTTTAAGCATTCGGTTTTTTTGTTGCTTTTTGTCGTGAGAAATTTTAGAAACTATTTTTTCCAGATGTCTCAATGCTAATTCTACTCCTATTTCTATTTCTGGGCTTTTCCCACTCTTTGGACATATGCAATCACACGAATTACATCTTGGAGCCATCCCGCTCCATAGGTGGCCAGATAATTCTCGAAAAATCAGTCGATTCATGGTCACAGTGCGCGAGATATTGTAGTGGTCTGCCGGATTGCTCGTTTTATAATATTGCGCCGGATAAGACCGGTCTATATTATTGCCAGCTTTTTACACCGTCGAAATTGCAGTTGGCAATTTATCCAGAGTCGACGACGGCTAGAAAGATTTGCTTGACTTCGACTAGATGTTCAAGAAGAAATTTCGCGTTCGAGAAGTTTGAGGGGAGGGCGTTGAGCAATTCGAGTAGGATTTTGAAGACGTTTTCGATTGGGTTGGAGGATTGTTTGAATAAATGTTTGGAGACGTGAGTTGAAGGGGGAAAATGGGTCAAGTAGATGTGCTTTGAGATAATGTTAGCTTGGCAAGGAACGGCTCCTTGAAAGAATGTGTGTCTCTCAAGCAGCCGACACTTGAACTCATTTAAATCTACCAAGCACCTCACCACTAGGTATAATGTAGGTCGGCTAAGGTACCACTCTTTGAGATCTTATAGCCTTCCCAAGCAGCCCTTGAGTACACATTTTTGAATGTAAGAGATGTGAAGAACGGGTCTCTCGATTTCATGGGAAACTGTCAAACAGCCGACTCTAGACATCATGTAAGTCCGTCAAGCAGCGGATCCCTTGAGATGCAGGTGTCTAGTCAAGCAGTTGTGCTTTGAAACTAACTGAGCTTGCCAAGCAGCCTCTCCACATCACATTAGTCTGTAAGGAAGCCGTCCCTTAACAAAGTAGCAAGCTATCAAGCATTGACTTCTTGAGAGCATGTTAACCTGCCAAGCAGCGGCTCCTTGAGAGAATAATGAGCTATCAAATAGAAGCTCCTTGACATCTTGGTCAACTTCCAAGCAGCCGCTCCTTGAGATGATATCAGCTTACTAAGCAGCCGATCTTTGATAGCATTTTGACCTGTCAAACAGCCACCCCTTGGCGTAATATTGTTCTGTCAAGCAGTTATCTCTTGATATCATATAAGGTTGCCAAGGTGTCTCTCCTTGCTATAACATTAGTCTGTTAGAAGCCACCCCTTGAGAGACTCAAATGCTATCAAGCGTTGAATTCTTGAGAGCGTGTCAACCTGTCAAGCAGCCGCCCCTTTAGAGGATAATAAGCTATCAAGCAGCCCATCCCTAGAAACATTATTATTTTGTCAAGCAGCCATCCCTAGAAACAATATTTATTTTCTAAGCAGCCGATCTTTGGTAGCATTTTGACCTGTCAAGCAGCCGCCCCTTGGCGTAATATTGTTCTGTCAAGCAGTTATCTCTTGATATCATATAATGTTGGCAAGGTGTCTCTCCTTGCTATAACATTAGTCTGTTAGAAGCCACCCCTTGAGAGACTCAAATGCTATCAAGCGTTGAATTCTTGAGAGCGTGTCAACCTGTCAAGCAGCCGCCCCTTTAGAGGATAATAAGCTATCAAGCAGCCCATCCCTAGAAACATTATTATTTTGTCAAGCAGCCATCCCTAGAAACAATATTTATTTTCTAAGCAGCCATCCCTTGCTAGCATGTTAACTTGTCAAGCGGTCGCTTCGTTCCTAGACACCAAACACGGTCTCCTAGAACCACATTTTGGCAGCAAACAAACAAACAAACCATTTGTCTGCGTCTCTGCGGAAGGAAACACTCTCTAGCCCACCCCAGTTTTTCTCATTCATTTTCAAAACTCCAAATATATTTCCAGTGAAAATTGTCGCGCAGCATTGCACAATCCGGAAACCTCTCTCTGCCAACTCTCCAAAGTCTCACCAAACTCGGTCTACAATCCAAGAACATTTTTCAAATTTTCAAAATCAATCGATCTCTATGAGAATAATTGTGGTAATTGTGAGTCCCCCTCCATTTGAAATCAAATGTTTTTTTTTCAAAATTTCAATTCCAGTCGAGATGTCTAGCAGTGGTTGTAGTTTCATGAGAGTTCAACAAGGAGGTCTCCCCGATCTCAGCGATCAAGTGGTTCAAAAAATCGAGTCAACCGAGGATTGCGAGCAAATGTGTTTGGTTCGAGCAAGAATTGCGGATCCTTGTAGGAGTTATACCTATGATAAGAATACGAAGCAATGCTTTCTCTATTATGCATCGACGAGAATTGTGGGAAGGAGTCCTTTGGAGAATATGAAGGAGAATTTGAGTCATGGGGATCTGGATGATTGTATGAATTGTGAGTTTTACTAGTCTTCTCCCCGATATTTACAAGTTTGATAAGAAATATGACTGATCGATATCGACTACTTTGTATCAATTTCCCAGGTTCTTTGACCTTCACGTCATGTCAGCATGCAGTTGACGAGATTGAGAGAGACGCAGAGAAAAGTTCTCCGAGAGAAGTACAACAGTGAACATTTCCATGGCCGACTGGTTAACGGGCGTGTCTTTGAATCGAACGACGGCGCCGAGCTCTGGTTCGATTCCCCCACGCGCCAAAACTTTTTTCATTATTTTTTCTTTTTTTTTTCAAATTACAGTTTAATGTGTTTTCGAAACTCAAAAATGTATTCAAAATATTTGTGAGAGTAGTATCTGACAAGAGAACGTTGTAAAAAAATGTAATTTGAAAGAAAAGAAAAATAATAAAACAAATTTGGTGCGTGGGGGAAAAACCAGAGCTCGACGCCGTCGTTCGATTCAAAGACACGCCCGTTAACCAGTCGGCCATGGAAGCTTTCACTGTTGTACTTCTCTCGGAGAACTTTTCTCTGCGTCTCTCTCAACCTCGCAAATTGCTATTTTTCATTGCGCTGACATGACGTGAATATATAAGGCTGTGAAAATGAAAATTATCAATAGAGCACAGTCAACCTACTAGAACCTGAGATTACTGTACTTTCTGCCTATATTGCTGACATGACGTGACCTTTAGGTTCCAATTTTTCTATTAAAGCACACCCAAAATGAAAATTAGACCTAGTGAACATAACTGAGAAGGAATGCTGAAAATGTTTCATCTGAAACTGTGACTAACTTCTCACATCAGGTTTAAATATATTTATTAGGTTTTTTGAACTTCAATTATGATTCCAATAACATGAATACAGGTTTCTTGAGCATTTTTGTTCTTCAGATTCAGATCAATAAAATTGATATCAATATTTTTAGGACAAAGTCTATATGTGCTCCTATGATAACCACAGATTTTCTCATGATACGTTCAATAGTAGACCGCGCCTTGACGTAATCGTTATATGTCAAGGAATGGCGCCTTGACATAATTTTTCGCTTTTAAGTAGACCTGACTAGACACAACTGTTAGCTGTCAAGTAGACCTCTCCTTGGCATACCTTTTAGCTATCAAGGTGTTGCTCCTTGGCAAGCTTCATAGGTGTCAAGGAACGGCGCCTTGACACAATTTTTAGTTGTCAAGTAGGCCGTGCCTTGACAATTTTGCTAGGTGTTAAGTAGACTGTGCCTTGGCATAATTGTCATCTATCAAGGAGTTTCGTCTAGGCATGCTTGATAAGTGTCAAGGAACGGCGCCTAGACTTGTTAGGTAGCTCTTAAGTAACAACGCCTAGGCACGCTTTTTCACTGTCAAGTAGCGGTGTAGAGAAATGTCTGTTAACTGCCAAGCAACGACGCCTTGAGATAGTTTTTAGTTGTCAAGTAGACCTCTCCTTAACATACTTTTTAGCTGTCAAGTAGACCGTGTCTTGATATATCTTTCAGCTATGAAGGAGCTGCCTCTAGGCCCCTAGTGCGTAGATAATTCATATCCACAATTGTTCCCATTTAACCATACATCTCTTTGACATAAAAAACATACCAGAAAGCGTAACTCGTCAATCGTCGGTGACCAATTTCATAATGTTCTGTTTGCTTGTATAGTACAAATAATCTCACATGTTTTCAGTTTCTTTGAAATGTCGTGAACATGGAATGGAGGTCCGAGCATCGACTATGAGGATGTTTGTGTAAGTCCCCCCCCCCTCTCTCTCTACCTCTTTTTCATTTTCATTTTCCTCATTTTTTTCAGTGGCAAAGTTATGACTAAAAAACGGCAATGTGTCGAATTTATCAATGGGGCTTTCGAATTTAATTCCAAATTCGATTTTGAAAAATGTGGCATGGAACCCATCAAAGAAGCATCAATGTACAAAGGGATGATCCATGTCAAAGAGGGGTCTACCAACCTGGTGACGATTCGGGATAAAATGCTTGCGGTGAACTGTCGAATGCACAAAACGCCAATGCTCACCGAAGAGCAAACATTGTCGGTGAACATGAATGTTAAGGCGAAGAATGAGACAACAAAGATGGCTGATTCTGCTCCGGCGCCCACACCAAAGTTCTCGCTAAAAATTCTGACCGATAACTCAACCGAGGCGAATGAGGTGAAGATAGGGGACTCGGGTTGGATTGTGTTGAGTGTGAAGGACTCGGCGACCGATTTCACTGTGACTAATCTCATTGCAAAGGAGGTGAATAGCAAGAACGAGAAGACGATGAAGATTATTGATGAGGAAGGATGTGTGATACGAAAGGATATCATCCAGGAGATTGAGAAGATTGGCAAGACCATGATCAGGTTTAGAATCAGTTTTTCTGGATTTTCAAAGCAGACTGAGATTGTGTATCATACTATGATTGAGACTTGTGAAGTTGGATGTATGCCAAAGTGTAATTCGGATATTTTGAAGAGCTCTACCTCTAGCTCTGATGAAAGAGGGTATTTGAACACACTCTCTTTGGATCTACCTAGACATCGGATGGTTAGGCGGTCCATTGAGCCAAGAAAGCTAGAGCTCACTAACGATCTCTATGAAGTCAGCGCACATCGTCTCACTTTGCTCGGCCCAAATATTGCAAAAGATGAAGAGATCTCGATTGTACAGGTTAGTGGAAAAAAAGCAAAAAAAAATAAAAAAAAGTTTCTCCCCGGCCGGGAATTGAACCCGGGTCTCGCATGTGACAGACGCGGATACTCACCACTATACTACCGAGGACACATTGCATGCCACTCCTATCTTCTTTTATATTGATGATAGAAAAATGTTTTTTTTGTTGCAGAAAGTCGCCACCCTCGAGTCAAGTTTTCAACACTGCTTCATTGAGGATATAACGTGTCTTTTCACCATGATCTTGGCGTCGATCCAAATCTTCCTTCTCGTCTCATGCTTGCTCATTGTTTGGTGCTACTTCCAACAATGGCGGCAGTTTAGAGAAATGGAACAGGAAATGCCACCACAACCAATTCAGTCTGTCAAAACATAGTTCACTTTTTAACGTATTACGGGTATTTCTCGGTGTTCTAGTAGTAATTTATTAACAATAAATATATAAATATACAATTTTTGAAAGACTAGTAAAGGTATACAGGGTTTCTCTTCTTTGAAGACACTATTCTAGCGGCTGGACAGGAGTTAGCAGGCTGTGGACGGTAAGATGAACGCTGCTCGGTAGAGTAGACCCACTTTTCGACTGGAACACTCAGTGTCATGGGAAATTCGGTGTATTTCAATCTGAAATTTTGAGAATGTGTACCATGAATCAGCTACTTCCAGAAAATAAAACTTACCCAGAATCCGATTGAAATGTCACTTTCCCTGGTGTTGAAAGTTGATCCTTCGGTCGACTAGCTTGATATCTCTCACCAATACCACCTTGATATGTTGATCTATTAATAGTATTCGAATCAATTGGTTCATTCGATTTATCCATCTGATCCTTCGGTCGACTAGCTTGATATCTCTCACCAATACCACCTTGATATGTTGATCTATTGATAGTATTCGAATCAATTGGTTCATTCGATTTATCCATTTGATCTTTTGGTCGACTAGCTTGATATCTCTCACCAATACCACCTTGATATGTTGATCTATTAATAGTATTCGAATCAATTGGTTCATTCGATTTATCCATTTGATCTTTTGGTCGACTAGCTTGATATCTCTCACCAATACCACCTTGATATGTTGATCTATTAATAGTATTCGAATCAATTGGTTCATTCGATTTATCCATCTGATCCTTCGGTCGACTAGCTTGATATCTCTCACCAATACCACCTTGATATGTTGATCTATTGATAGTATTTGAATCAATTGGTTCATTCGATTTATCCATCTGATCCTTCGGTCGACTAGCTTGATATCTCTCACCAATACCACCTTGATATGTTGATCTATTAATAGTATTCGAATCAATTGGTTCATTCGATTTATCCATTTGATCTTTTGGTCGACTAACTTGATATCTCTCACCAATACCACCTTGATATGTTGATCTATTAATAGTATTCGAATCAATTGGTTCATTCGATTTATCCATTTGATCTTTTGGTCGACTAGCTTGATATCTCTCACC